>CM076573.1:741699906-741838630 GCA_034641835.2 Pinus albicaulis | reverse complement strand
GACACATGTTAAAAGTGAACTAAAAAGGTGGACGCATTTAATGCATGTGGTTAGAATGTGCAAGAGATCAATACTGCATGTGTGAAAGAACATTCAAATGGAAACACAAAGTAGTGCATGTCTACTTAGCAGTGATCATGAGAAGTCTCAATGACAGGATGATAAAGGCTCAAGAAGCATAGATCCATGTGACCAATCAACTGCGGCAGAGTTTAGAAAAATGCAGACATAACTGAAGCAGAAAATAAAGAGTATGGAAGTGAAGGAATTGTTTTTTCTTTTAAACAAAATATAACAAAAAAAAAATTATAGATTCTCAAAGAAGATCCAGGGGATCTAGAAAACCTTATAATTTAATCTCATCAAAGTCATCAAAGAGTTATTATAATAGACAAGAGAAAAAGACATCAATGAGATAGACTTCAGAGAAAGATTAAGGCAGCTAAATCACCTAGGTTCAATGGTGAAAAGAAACCTGCTAAGTCAAGACTCTGTAAATTTCCTAAGCCCAACACAAGAATTAGTTTTTCAGCAAAATTTTATACCCAGAAATAAATTGCAGCAACCAATAATTCTGATTTGTAAACTAATCACTACTGGGCTCTTCACAAATAAAACGCACAGCAGAAACAATACGAACAGCAATCACATAATCGACACAATTTTCAACAAGTTTGTTCTTATTGGCCTAGGAAGATATGTAATTTTCTTACAAATACACAGGAGAAATTCCCACAAAATACACAGCCTTTACAGCCTCACCAAACCAGCAAAACTCGAACCCTACACACAGCTCTGCCTTTGCGCTGCCTGCATCACTCAGCTCACACAGCCCTGTTTCACTTGGCTTGGTTGCTAATAACTTTCCCTGAAAATTACTCCATCTACCACCAACAAGTCACTCACTTTTCTTAAGCAAATACCTCTGTCTCAATTCGTTGTCTCAGTAATGTGACTTCACCTCATAGACATCACTTAAATCAAACTCCCTTGAGCCACCTAATCAAACCCTCATCTCATCTATTGAGATCAATGGCTAAGATTAGCTCTTGGTCACTTAAATTATTTATCTTCATAACCTTAGATTTTGGCCCAATAAGTCAACAAAGGAATATAACACATCAAATTTCCTAAGTTAAAACTTAGGAAGGAGTTTAATAATTACTTGCTCCACTTAAGATTCAAGAAAGCATCTACAAGGCTGACTAATATTTCTTAACAAGCTAAGGCACCAAGCTAGTGAACAATACCTCCTGAGCTACCATAGCTCAAAAGACTTAAGACTCTTACTTTGTTTGCAAAGGTAAAGTGGTCAACCCTTTTTCAGTGTTGAACAATAGAGAGATTTTCCAGAAGAATCACCAAGCGTTGAAGATGTTTCTCCAAGTGAAGCATCGATCGGGAGTCCATTGTTTTGCTAATCAAAGGAAAGCGCTAAAACCCCACAAAAAATAGACAGCAGAAGAAAATTAAAACAATCTGAAAATAAAATCTCCTGTGCAAAGTGGAATCTTTTCTTTTCTGTGGCCAGAACAAAACTGGAGTAGAGTGCTGAGCTGAACAAAAGCCACACACCTTGAGAAGGTTGAGTCCAGTGTGTAGAAAGCTTCAGTTCAAAGTAGCTGTAGGTGAAGGAGATAGTGTCTGTGAAGGAAACAAATTATTGAGTGAAGAAGGCAGAATCCAGTAGCTTAAGGATGATGTGGAGTGTCCAGTTAAGGCAGGAATGAGATTTCAAAACAAAATCCAAGTCCTCACTCTAATGCCTGTTAAAAGCGAACTAAAAAGGTGGACTCATTTAATGCATAACGTTACAATGTGCAAGAGAGCAATAGTGCAGATGTGGAAGAACATTCAGATGGAAACAATTATGTAATACATGTCCACTTAGCAGAGACAATGAGATAAACAAGAATTCCATTTCTACTTTGATTTGGTCCATATCTGCAGATAGTTACCCAATGCTCATCATATTTTGGATTTCTCTCATATATATACTATTTGCAGGAAACGCTAGGCCTGAGAGCCCGTTTCTGGGCAGAAACAGTACGGAAACACGGAAACGCGTTTGGTATGGCCTGGAAATGGATTTCAGGTCATACTGCCACGTTTCACTTGGGGGAAACGTGGCCCAATACGGCCTGAAACGCGTTTCCAAGTCGTACAGCCACGTTTCAGCGATAAAGTAACTTTTTTTTCAAAAAAAAAATATTCATTTTTCATTTTTCTTTCTTTATTTTTGCTCCCTACCAATTCAGGAGTGATAGAGGGAGCTATTGAAGATTGGAAACAAAACAAATTTAGTGGGGCAGCCTAATGTTCAAGCCTATGGCCCTAGTGTTGATATGCAGTTCATGGTAATGTTAAATTCTTATAGGAAAAGTGGCATTCTCCTTTATCTTTCATTTTCTTCAAAAGATAAAGGAGAATGTCACTTTTACTTAAATTTTTAACACTACCATGGAATGATTTAGGATGTTTGAGAGTGGTTTCGCCCTCATTGGATTTCATATGGAAAAAGTAGAATTTTAGATCTCACTCAAAATCCAACAGACTTATCATTTTTTTAGGATTTCAGGATTGGGGGGGATTGCAATGTTTCCATTGGATTTTGTCATGTACTAGGGTATGGAACTTGTATTTAGTCAAGAGAACAAAGCCGTCTATGCAGGGGAGACTCCCAATAATCAAAAGCACATAGGGTACTAAGGTATGGAACTTGTATCTAATCAAGAGCACTAAGGTTGTTCGACTATGCAGGAGGAGACTCTCAAATTCAAGGACATTTTCCAAGCAAGATAATCAGACTTATCATTCAGCTTGTCATCAGATTTGAAGTATGATAATGAGCCATTGACCCTGGTCCTTGTCTATTCAACTTTCAGTGATTGCTCTTCTCACTCTTGCTTGGGCTTTGTCTTCACCTCACCTTTGATACCATGTTAATTTTAGTTAACCATGGTATGTTCTATGCTTAGAGCAATTTACTTCAATCTTTCTTAATAGCCCAATTCAATTTCCAGATATGCAATCACATTAACATTGACAACAAATTCTGATAGAACATAAATAAATCGATAGAAGACAAGCCAAGCCAAGAGACGCAATAATTTGGCGGATGCCAGGGAAAAACCCCAATGCAGAGAAAACCCTTTGATCAAATTTTCTTATTATTCTTCAAATTCGACAAAAAGAGAAAGTACAATTTACAGCAGTCAACAGGATGCCCTAGCTAACAAAGTCAACGCTGCTCAAACCAGCAAATCAGCCTCCAATGAAGCTCGGTCAAACCAACTCAAACTTGTCCTCCAATCACAGTCAAATCAGCAGTCAAACATGTGGTCAACAACAGTCAAAGTCAACGCTTCTCCTCGGTTTCTGTGCCTCCAGCGAGGGCCTCTCAAAATCGGAATTCTGACCCAAATTTGAAGTCAAATAACAAGTGTTAACCCAAAGTCAATTTTGTCCAGAAAAGCCCTAAACAGTCTGAAATCTTCAGCAAGTACTTCACACGTGCAGAGGAGAGAGAGAGAGAAGCCTCTAAGGTTGTATGAACCAATCAGATGAGAGACAGATGTGTGAGATGAGATGATGATGAAATGAGGATTATGTCTCTCCTTTTTATATCCATTACTGAGGGTTTGTGACACACCTTTTGGGGCTTGTGAGCCTACATAACAATTCTGACCGACCTTGACAATTTGCACATGTGTGGAAAATAAATTCAAAATCCAACTTCTGCTCATCCAAACAAGATGATCTTTAGATCAATCTTGCACCTCTCCGAAAGAGGAATCCAACAAAAATATCATCTCCATTATGAGCAGTGCAACATGGAGTTTGGCCCTAGTTGCCAAATTTAACAGATTCCCAAACAACGCTGATAATGCAGCAATTCCATCGGTGCTGCCAAGCTCATACAGTGACAAGAAATGTTAAATAATGGAAAACACTTGTTAATGTTTGCTCTTTTATAGCTGACTGGCATGGAATTTCTCAGAAGTGAAAACATAGAAGGAAAGCAATGAGATTAAAAAGTTAAAACTAAACCAATCAAGCAATCAAAGCATCAGTTTGCCTCAATTCACCCCTGAAACGGCCAAGTCCATTCTTGTAAATAAACTCCAGGAACAGAGATCAACAAAATTTAACCACTTATAGCAAAGGCCCAAGTCAGAACAAGCATTAAACAAATGCATAATCCAATAATCAATTACATGAAGAGTTACATAAGCAAACAAGAGTAGATCGACTAGCAAAAGGACTGTCCTGAGTGCTTGCCAGGAGTAGGTCATTGGTTCCGGCCAAATTGGCAGTTGGTTGTGAGTAGGCCACAGCATTATTTCTGGGAAAACCAGTTATGTAGTCTGCTTGCCCAAGGGACGAGTAGTATTGTAATATTCTCCTCAGGGTGGGATTTCCCTATCATAATGAGAACAAACAGATCATGGCGCTACCAAATCACAAGACAAGATGACAAGGGACTGAAATAGAGGGCAATGGAACCTTTTCTGTATTTCACCTGAGCAAACTCCAGATGTGATGTAAAGCAGCATAAGCACAAAACAGGCGCAAGGTTGACAGATAATATGATTATAGCATATTTTTGCAGAGTCTAGCATTACCCCAAGACATTCACCAGCAAATACTGTAATAAATTGATATTAAACAAAATAAACACAGTTAATAAGTCTATTTCTTGTTTGACACATGATATCCTACAACTCTATATCAAAGCAGAATAACTAAAACAAAGGTCATCTGACACAACAGTCCTGAGATATACGGAACAGTTCCTCATGGGCACTCCTAGCCCAGAGTAGTTTACACAAGATATCAAAATCAGATTTACGGAATTAAATGGAGAAATTCCTCGTGCATATTACTAACCCGCAAATTTATAGAATAAATAATAATAATTACAACAACAAAAAGGTTAGTCTGCATCTAATATATTTAATAAAGAACAGAATGACAGAATTCATGAGATTAAGGCCTATGAACTTTATTACCCCAAAATATCAACTACAGAATAAATTTGTTTAATGTAGCCATAAGTTGTGCCAATATGAAAGATGCAGAAAGTAGCATAACAAATGAAGCATCGAGTGGGCTTACCTCTCCCGTCTTGACAGCTCTGTTGTTTTCTCAACCTGCATATAATCCATGAACCCTAATATGTTATTTATTAATGACATGCATTGAGTAAGTTGTCAACTATTACTACATACTTAATGTAAGATACATGTGAAATGAAAAGTAATCTAAATAAGGATTAGGAAAAGAAAAGCCTACAAAATACTCCAATGTTAACACAGTTTACAATGTAAAAAAGTTGAGGAGAAATGATAAATCTAATGAATGAGAAAAGGAAAAAACCCATAAAAACTTTAATATTAACATAACATGTTACCATTAGAACATGTGTATAAAACTGTGACAAAGGAATGGTGAAACAAAACACTAAGTGAGTTTATCCAAGACTAGAGAGATGGACAAACCAACCCAACAACCAATCAAGATAGAGAGGGAGATTGGACAATGGGGACAATGATGTCAATGTCTCCTGAGTCTGCCTTTATAAAGTAGTCTGTCTAGGGTGAATGGATGTGTCTCTTGGCTAGGGCCGACTTGACTTGGAGAGAAGCCAACTTGTCACTTTTGGAGCCAAAAATTTCATTTCAAAAATTCAAATTTACATCTTTTAAAATTCGCAATGGGACTTTGACTCAAGCATTTATAAATATGCTTTACAATGATAAATATCATTACATCAAGTGACCACGAGTACATTATGAAGACCGATCATAGTTACAAATTCAACAAGTAGGAGCTTGGATCTGTTTAAGGTTGGAACCTTGAAAAAGTCAAAGATATTATTGTACAAATTGGAGCCTGATTTGTTGTACAAGAGGATTGGAATTCTCACAATTTTGATCAATAATTTTTATTTATTATCTCGTGTTCTAGTCTATTTTGTGATAAAAATCTTAACTGGTATAAAATAACAATTGAAAGAAACATTGATTCAACCCCCCCTCTCAGTATTTCCAACAATTGGTATCAGAGCCAGCGTTTTCAAACAACAACCTAACGGTTGCAACAAGGATTTTTGAATCACAATGGCTAGTAAGGACGCTAGGATCCCCCAATTTGATGGAACAAATTTTACCTTTTGGAAAGTTAGAATGGAATTCTACTTAATGTCTCTTGGAGTCGAAGTTTGGCAATCTGTGACAGATGGATACAAGATCCCATCTCCTCTTCCAACAGATCCCAATGGGAAGAAAGCATATGTGTCAAATGCAAAGGCTTTGAATTCTATAGCAAGTGGCTTGTCAGATTCAGAATTCACTGAAGTGATGAATATTAAAACAGCTAAAGAGATATGGGACAAGCTCATTAGCATCTACGAAGGAGATGATAAAGTCAAGAAGGCAAAGCTCCAAACCTTTGGAAGGCAGTTTGAAAGTCTCAAACGAATGAAGAAGAAGACATTGCTGCTTACTTTCTCCGAGTAGATGAAGTTGTCAATTCTCTCAAAGGACTAGGTGAAGATATCAAAGAGAAGACAATTGTCCAGAAAATTCTAAGGTTGCTTCCAGACCGCTTTGATGCCAAAGTCAGTGCCATAGAAGAATTGAAAGACTTGGACGACTTGAAAATGGATGAGCTTCATGGAATTCTTACTGCATATGAAATGAGAACAGGAAACTCATTCACAAATAAGCTGCTTTCAAAGCATTAAAAGCATCGAGGAAGGGGAGCAGTTGTGATTGCAACAGTGATGATTTTGATAGTAAAACAGAATTGGCGCAATTAGTCAAGAAGCTGAAGAAAGGATCCAAACTCAAAGGTAAGTACCCTCTCATTTGTTTTAAATGTGGCAAAATAGGACATTATGTTGCAAAGTGTCCTTTCAAGGATGGCAGTGACGATGAAGATGAACCTAAAGGACATTCAAAAAGAAATGGTCAAAAAAGAAAAACTTCTTCTCCAAACAAGACAATGATGAATCTCATGAAGATGAACCTAAAGGACATTCAAAAAGAAATGGTCAAACAAGAAGAACTTCTCCAAACAAGACAATGATGATTCTCATGAATATGAACCTAAGAAGAGAACATTCAAGAATAAAGGGTCAAACAAAAGGAATTTCTTCTCCAAGCAAGATAGTGATGATTCTGATGAAGTAATATTGAAGATAAATTTTAATTGATAACTTCCTAGGCATTACCAACATTTAGTTATCAAGTGTAAGAGACTACATATGAGTTGACTAAAATAATGAGACTCTTAAAACTCTTCATCTGGACAATGATATACGACATCATCAAAAAATTATAAGCCAAGAGTAATGAATGTAGCAAAATGTATTTAGTGGATACACTGACAATTACATAGTTTACTATAAAGCAAAAACTGTAAGGACTTACATCCACATCTCGAGCCTTGATGTTCTTTGGCTTAGCAATATTAGGATTCTCAATCTCAATGAGACCCTGAGTTCCCTTTTTTTTCTGCCATCACAGAAAGAATAAACACATTAAAAATATACAATATTATGGTCGACAAAAAACTTTCACATAATTAATGTCCTATGCAAGATGTGAAGTTTGTAGAGTCATTGCTTCATGCATCACAAAATCTATTGTTTATAGAAAATCTGTTAGTGATCTCTTCAAGTATTTAAAGTTTCACTTGCCAGAAACAAGGCACCAGCCAAAAGTCAAAAGGCTTACATCATTTGCTGATTCTTCAGATTCTTCTTCTGATGATTCTTCTACCTCCTCCTCCTCCTCTTCACTCTGTACTTCTTCCTGTTATGATCAAGACATTCCAGATCGTTCCATTTATCAAAACACCGGTGTATAAACAAAATGAAAGTTTTGCATGTATCTCTTATGTGATGTTAAAAAGAAAAGTATTGAGAAACTTTGATATTATTTCACAAATGGCTCAGGGTCCATTGCTTTGCCTGGATAAGACTAGGGCATTACTTTTATCGGCTTTCAAATTATATGAGTTCCATGAAAAAATTCATTTAAATTGTCAGGTGAGTGAATCCCAACAGAAATAGTGATAATATTGACTTAAGCCATGAGATGTGTTTCTATAAATTTTGAAGTATTTTCCTTATGTCAATTTAACAAGTTTTATATTAAGAAGATCATGTTCAACATGTTGATTTCAATCTAGCACTATGCAGTAGTCTATTGTTGGAAAGGTAAACAAAAGAGAACCAAGAAAAATGGTAAGGATTATATTCGTCATGCACCAAACATATTTACCATTTCTGAAAAAACCAGAGATACATTTAGTCTATTTCTTTCCATTTCCATTCAAAAACTTAACATATTTAGACACTCTTTACATCATTTTACACTTTCTGAACTACAACAAAACCAAACTCCCTCCATGCATATATTTTTACAGAGACTATTATAACAGCAGTAGAAGCATGCCTAAATAAGGACTTAGGCTAAAATCTAAAATGGTAGGGATGAAAATTGCAAGCCTTCTACCAGGAAACCGGATAACCCCAGAAGACAGCAATAGGCATAATATATATATGCACACAAAATAACTCTGATAAATAATTGAAAGTTGATTGCAACTCAATCAGGATGCATGTCCCTCTATTGATACTCTATCTTGACAGAGGCCAGAGTGTGACACAGAAAATTTATGAAGCATGAATGGAAGCCATTGCATTTAGGATTGCATATTCTCTCATTAAGATCATAGCATTCATACTATGGCAATGAAGATATGAGCTGAAGATGGAGGATGTGGAACAACTGATCAATTATTCAGTAGATCCAACCAAGGGTATTCATATCTTTGTGTCTCAAGTTCTAGAGGACCCAATGTAAGTCAGTGACAAGGATACCAAGGTTTTGAGGGGGTCAAAAGTGGACAGATCTAGTGAAGTCAGTACAAGCACAGCTCTTGTCAAAAGTGTCAGTACTAATGGTACAAGGCATGAATCTATGGAAAAAGGATCTCTGGTCATGGATGAAGGCACGGGAATCTGTGTGAGAGGGTTTGATGGCACAGTTAATTCTTGTCCTGTCCTAGATCTATTGAAATTTTGATGTTCTATGCTGCAACAATTACTTATTCCAAAACCTTCTTTCTTTAACAATATTAGTTAAGCAATTGTAGATAGAACATAAACCAAATGCACAACTGAAGACAGCCAAGAACAAAATGAGACAGAGAATTTAGGTCCAACAACCAGGGAAAAACCCAGAGAGGGAAAACTCAACAATATTCTTCTTCTATTAGATATCAATTGTTTAGCAGAGATACGAAGTACAATGAGAGATCAAAAGAATGAGTAAGTTCACCCAAATCTGAACAAGTTGTAGCATTAAGATCACTGGTAGCAGCGGCAGATGCAAACACTAAATCAACCTTCCCTTCAACTAAATCAACACTGAAACACTGAATCAACCTTGGCTCACCAAGTTCAGCTCTTACTCTCCAAGTCTCTCTCTCTCTCGCAAACTTCTTCAAGTTTCTTCAATTCCCTCTCTAAAGATCAAATTCTTCTTTCACAATGCACAAGTAGTAAATAGATGAGATGATATGAGATACATATAAAGGAGGAGCAACGAATTCTTTTCATAAAGGAGGAGCAATATGCATGCCTTAACTCATGCCTTAACTCATGCCATTAAGGAGAGTGTAACTCATGCATTAAAGAGGGCGTAAGAGAAATCTTTTATGACATGTCTTTAATGAGTGTAAGAGGAATATGCCATGTCTTTAATGAGTGCATAAGAGAGAGTGTAACGTATCCTTAAGAGAGAGAGAGAGAGAGAGTTATGCAGTGCTTGTGAGACATCAAGGAGGGAGGTCGAAGTGATTGAGGTGATGAAGGTAAGGTGACTTGTTATTCTTTTTAATAAAAATATCATAATATCATAAAGGATAATAATAATATTGATGATTAAGTCAAGATTGAACTATTAAGATAGATTATTGATAAGTTAAGTGATTTTCCAACAACTATACTTGATTACCAATTGATGCAAGGTGGTTTACTATTTTTGGAAAGTCATACTCAAGATGCTAGACATGACTTTCTATTTTTGGAAAGTAACTCTAAAATTGTCAGAAATGAGATTTTAGTTAAGGAAATTCATCCCTGAGCTGCCAATTTCCAACACTCCCTCTCAGCTAGGGAGGAATTGCTTTCTGCCACAAAGATCTATGCTTTCTCTGCTCATCTTTGTTCATCTCTGCTCTAGAACAATGATGTCTCAATCTAATGAAGAAGAATCATCATAGGGGAGTTTCATCTATCACCCTATAACCACTGATCTTCCTACTATAAGAGAAACTAATTAACTGCCATTTCTCTAACAAAAGTGGCTTGAACCACCACTATCAACCAACTAGATGTCACAAGAATCTGCAGGAGAGGAACTAGAAAAGGCAAAAACGACAAAGTGTTGTGATGGTGTTTCAACTATACTATTATCATATCTTGGGTTCCTTGAAGTCTTGGAGGAATGGTAGCTTTCTTTACGAACAGTAGGAGCTTCTCTTCTTCTATAATCAAATCTAAAGTTGTTGCTACGATTTTTGTAGTTGGATGTTGGTGCTCTTCTATTTTTTGAACAATCACGAACACAATGGCCATGCTTATGGAAATTGTATCATTGAACTTTTGATAAGTCCCTACTCCATTTAGTTGGATCTAGGAGCAAGATTTCTGCAAAAGTGATGACCTACTTTTCCTTTCTGCTTCTTGTCTTAGACAGCAAATGCAGTAGGTTCTCCATCTTCATGCTTGGGAATTCTTCCTCTGGAAATCATTATGGCCTCTTATTGACTGCACTTTCCCAGGAGCTCATCAAATGTGGAAAACTTATCATTGTTGTTGATGGTAGTAATAACAGTTTCCCAAGTTGGAGAAAGACCTCCTAGCGTAATTAGCATCAACTCTTTATCAGATACAATTTCACCAACGGTTGACAATTTCTCATTGATTTTTGATATCCTCATGAATTGTGCTTGAATGGTCTCTCCTCTGTTCATTTTAATATCCTTGAGTTGATTCTTTAAAGCAAGGATTTTACTCAAATTGTTTACTTGATACAGCTTGATATACAACTTGGCATACATTTCTTTAGATTTCTTCAACTTGGAGACATAGGTGATGAGATGGTCTCCAAGAGAATCAAGGATAATCTTCTTAGCCTTGACTTCTCCCTTCTTGAATCTGGCCTTGACAGAAGCATTCAAATTTTCTGGTGGTTCTGTTACCTCACCTTCCACATATTCCAATACATCATGTTCTTCGAGAGTAATATCCAATTTTGCCTTCCATGGACCAAAATTCGAAGCATCATTCAGCTTCTCTTCATTCTTGAAGTAATGAAGAATACCTCTTGATCAAGTCACACAAATTTCAGCATCAACTAAGATCTCTTTGAAGTAAAATTTATGCAAAGAAATGATGGCTCTTATCTTCTTGGGCAACAAATTTCAGCATCAAGCAAGATCTCTTTAAAGTAAAATTTCAGCAAAGAAGTGGCAGCTCTTATCTTTTTGGGCTTATCTTCACCAAAGCTCTAATACCATGTTGAATTTTTTATGTTATATGTTGTAACAATTACTTATTCCAAAAACATCTTTCTGCAACAATATTAGCCAAGTAATTGTAGATAGAACATAAACCAAATGCACAATTGAAGACAACTAAGTACAAAATGAGATGCAGAGAATTTAGTTCCAATGACCAAGGCAAAACCCATAAGGGGAAAACCCAACAAAATTCTCCTTCTATTAGATATCAATTGCTTAGCAGTGATACAGTGTACAATGAGAGATCAAGAGAATGAGTAAGTTCACCCAAATTATTCCGCTGCTTATAAGTGTTAAGAAATTATGTGTCTTGGTGAGAGAAATTTTAGTTTCAGTTTGCAATTTCCTAAGTTTCATATCATTCATCTAAGCAGTTGCAAAATTTCGTGGAAAATCAACACGGTATCAGAGCAGAGATCTACATAAAGGCCAACACACAAAGATCAATTTGTGAGTTTTGAAGAGCAGGGAAAAACAGTTCCTTGGATAGCAAGATGGCATTCCTAGGACCGAGGTCAGATTACTGTCTAGAGGGAGCCTCAAATTTCTATGCATGGAAGAAGCGAATCACAATAGTGTTGGAAGATAACAGGAGGGATAGTTTATCAAGAATCAAATAGTTCCCCCTCAAGATCCCCAACGGTTGGCCAAGCATACTAAGAATGACACCAAGGGGAAGAAGACAGCAAATGAGATGTTCAAATCCATCTTGGAGTTGTTTCAAGTTACCAGTGATGCAAGGAAGCTTGCTCTCAAAGAGAAGCTAAGAAGTATTCAGGTGAGCAAAGATGAGCCCATCATCACATATCTTCCAAAGTTCACTCAAGTTCGAGATCAGCTAGGTGGTGTGGGAAAGACAGTAGCAGAAAAAGACCTTGTGAGTTTTGCGCTTCCAAGATGCAGCAAGTGGCCGAGAAAATTTTCCTAGTTGGGAACAATTATGGAGTGATTGTTTTCAAGAGGAAATTCGCCGAGGGATGAGAGATGGTAGATCGATGAAGACAAAGGACGCGCAGATCCTTGCCCTGGCAAGCAAAAGTAAAGCCAAGGGCAATAAAAGCCAAGGAGAGGTCGAGTCCAGTCAGAAGGGCGAGAAGAAGAAGAAGGATCTAAGCAAGATCAAGTGCTTCCATTACCACGAGTTTGGGCACTATGCTACTAAGCATCTTAATCAGAAGGAGTGCAATAAGGATCATATAGCTGCATCAGTGGAGGTGGATGCATTTTCTACCTAGTTCGAGAAAGATTTTTCATTGATTGCTTGCATGGCAAGCTCAACAAAAAGCAATGTATGGTATATTGATTCAGGAACATCCTTCCACATGACTGGGAACAAAAAGTATTTCAACCACCTAAAGGAGAAGGAAATGCAGCTTCAGATTGAGCTAGGAGATGTTGGTATGCATGCAGCTAGAGGAGTTTGTATTGCCAGTTTTTAGAGGGAGTTGAGTAATCCTCTTCATCTCAGAGATGTCTTCTATGTTCCAGCCTTAAGCAGAATCTTATTTCGGTAGCTACCCTTGAGGACAAGGGTTACAATGTCATCTTCAACGGAGGTCAGGCTTACCTCCAGCACTTAGTTCTGGCTGTAAGAAGCAAAAAGGCGTAAGGAAGAAGAACATGTACCTACTACAAGTTGAGACAGGCACAGCCTTAGCAGCAAGGCAAGAAGTGTGCAGAGTAGAAAAGTGATGGTTGAGCGAGAGTAGGATAGATATCTCAAGATGGTGCCTTGACCAATATCTCAGTTTTAGTCTCGGCTAGTTGGTAGTTGGGCCGGCTGACAAGATGACGAGGAGCTTAGACTAAGGCGAATAAGCCAACCACTCAGTTAGTGACTCCCAGTATAGGGAGAGTTCGAGCCAAGTGGGCAGACATGTTGTTTAAGGGAGATTAGGAGAGACTTGGATCTTCTAGTATCACCTTCACCCAAAAGAAGCAACCACCAAGAACACGGGGGTACATGGCACTTATGACTGAGGTGGTAGACTTGTAGAACATGGTTGGAATGAATAGGTCTTCAGATCAGATTTCACAGAAGAAAGCAGGGAAGTCTTCTAGTTCAGGGGAGCATTTGCATCAGCAGAGAAAGTGGTAATGTTGGAGACAAATCCAAGTGGAAGAGGTTCTCCAGAAGTACATTCTTCGCTAAGAGGGAGTGTTGAAAATCATAGCAAAAGAAGGTCTTCTCTGAGCGTGTGCCTTAGTCAGATAAAGACCATGACAGTTTTTCATTTAGCATGTACGAGCTCCTATAGACGGACAAGTTCGCGGAGATTGGAATCTCATGTGTGGAGTTGGAGGAACAATTAAGCGTACTTCCAATAGGAAGTTCGGGTTTGGAAGCTGATGAGTTGGAGAGCCTCAGTCATGATTCAGGCAAGGACAAGTTAACTAGCAGTTGACTTAGTTAACTAGTCAATCAACAACTTGTGTTATATATTTGTACTCTCCAGATTTAGCATGAATCAAATTGATAAAAGGAGGTCAAAGGCACAATTGTAATTCAGTTGTTTTGTTCACAAGGTTGCGAGACAAGACAACAGCTCACGAGAGGTAGCACCAGTTTGTGTGTGAAAGCTTCTTCTTGCTGTGAGTGCGTACTTTGGAGGAGCCAATAAGAGAGTTTGGAGGAACCTTCTTGCTGACAGATTGTGCTAGGCAATAATGGCTGCGTCCCAGAGAATAGGAGGCATGTTGGCAGAGAATTCAGGCCAGCCAAAAGAGGCCTGTGCGCAGAGATTCAGGGCAGCCAAAAGAGGACTGTGTGCAGAGAATTCGGATCATCCAGTTGAGGCCTGTGCAGAAGGATTTTGGGCCAGGCAGTGGCCAGGAAGACCACAAAGAAGTAGGAACTAGGTCAAGGTTTTGCAAGGTGTTTTCAAGCTAGGTTTGCAGTGAGAACTAGTGTGTTTTCAAATTGAAACAAGCTGTGTTGTAAAAGATCCATGTGCTCAAATTCTCTCAGTTGGGTTTCACAAGAAAAAAACAAGTGCTCCAAATTGTGTGACTGCTTTTATCTCTGTGACTATTCTGCTGCTTATAAGTGTTTAGAAATTTGGTGTCTTGGTGAAAGCAATTTTGGTTTCAGTTTCCAGTTTCCTTAGTTTCAGATCATTCATCTAAGCAGTTGCAGAATTTCATGGAAAATCAACATTTTGGTTCCTGCATGGCTCAATTATCTGGCCTTGGATTTCAATTTGCATTCTGTTGTGTCCAGTTCCAAGTGTTGGAACTGGGGTACTGTCCCCAGACTCTGTTATTCAATCCAGTTCATTAGTCCTTTCCAGTCCAGGTTTCAGTAATCTCTGTGGGTGTCCGGTTTGACCAGGACAATTCAGTCTCTACTCGACCCTGGTTCCTAGAAGCGTAATTGAGAAGGGAATTAGACTCATGAATTTCAGGCCCGTGTTCATTTTCCATTAAGGCCCGTGATAATGAACAGAACTGTGCTTCTCAGAATGCAAATGTAATGAGCCTTCACATTCAACAAAAGCAAAATTGGATGAGCTTGAAGTTGAATGCAGTATGCTCTGAAACCTGGTTCTAAAGCTGTGCAAGAACTCTATTTCTATATGACCTCCAATAACCAAATATCTATCAGCTCATCTCAGGCAGATCCCAAAGAAGAGGAGACTCTGCATCGGTCTAGAGAGGCCATGGAAGTGGACCAGCAGATCTCTCTCCATTCCATGGTCAGAGTCCAGACAGAAGGAAGCAACCAATCAGCATGTATTTATTTAGGTCTTACGTTTCTATCAGATGTCAACTTTATATGTTTTCCTTAAGTAGTACACCTGCATTAATAGTTGAAATGTTATGCTATATAGTTAGAAACAGCTGCAAACTCTCTGTTGTTGTCTATGAGAGATGCAAGTTTAATCTGAAACTCCATAGCAGCTCCATTTTGTAAGCTTGTCAATAGCTCTGCTATGAATTTTTGTTAATATAATATCTTCCAGTTCTGGTTGGTAAAAAAATAAAAAATAAAAAGACAACATAAACGTACACAATGTAATGCAATATATAGTCTCTGACAAAATGCCAGACAGAAGGAAGCCACCAGTCAGCATGTATTTAATTAGGTCTTACGTTTCTATAAGATGTCAACTTTATATGTTTTCCTTAAGTAGTACACCTGCATTAATAGTTGGAATGTTATAGTAAGAAACAGCTGCAAACTCTCTGTTGTTGTCTATGAGAGATGCAGGTTTTATCTGAAACTCCATAGCAGCTCCATTTTGTAAGCTTGTCAATAGCTCTGCTATGGATTTTTGTTAATATAATATCTTCCAGTTCTGGTTGGTAAAAAAAATAAAAATAAAAATAAAAGCAACATGAACGTACACAATGTAATACAATACATATAGTCTCTGATAAAATGAAAATTCTGCAAATTTGAATGAAGAAAGAACATAGAGCATATTACCTGCCTGAAGCCGCGAGGTTTGGCAGAAGTCCCTGCACCTGTACATGTAAACAAACAGAATAAATATTTAATTACCAAAGAACTGTATTGCTTTCTAGTCATCCAAATAACAAAAATGATAATTAAAAATTCTTACAGCCTAATTAATGATCTTACTAGTAGTCCGTATAATTGATGATCTAAGTTATATGCTTATAGCCTAATTAATGATCTTACTAGTAGTCCGTATAATTGATGATCTAAGTTATATGGATACAGATCAAGGGCCCATACACAGATAAAGTATCTGATATAGATATAGCAAATTTAGAAAAGTTTAGATATGACATTCGGGATACAATATTTAAAAACACACACACACACATACACATACATGTGCGACGCGCACAGAAAAAAATACCATAAAACATTAAAAAAATTCAAAATACATTCATGTATTCAATAATTCAATGAGGATTGGGTATGACATATAATGTATATATGCATATATAATTCATAATATACATGCAAAAACACTGTCAATTGTGTCTAGTCCGAGTGGTCGTTGGATGGAGAGGAATACTTCCCTCCCAGGTTCTATTCCTCTAAATGAAATGTTGACCTCATGTGTATATTGTTGTAACAGTTTTGAGCCCTGTTGTTAACCTTGTTCCCTGAAGAATATAGGGTATAAATTGGGTACTATCCTCAGAATGAAGTGATATGCCTAGGGATTTTCCCTGGAATATATTATTGTTACCTCGAAAAAAAGACCAATACACACGCACACAAATAAGATGCAATTTATAATATACATAATTAATTTACAAATATAGAACAAAAATATAAAACTATAATATATAATACAATAAATAGTTAATATGTCAAGAGGGTTTGCCGCAAGTCATTGAGAAATAAAATTGTTACAAATTCTGCTTTATAATATTTAATATATAAGAAAATTAGAAATATAATAAAAATACATTGCACGGTCTGCCCAGGAGATTTAGAAATGAGCCCACAATGAAGAAGACAAGCCTTCAAATCACCTTTCAAACACTGAAATTCGCCCATGAAATAAACTGCAGTTACTGCACGTAATTGAGATAAACTGCAGCTCAAACTTTCAAGGCTGTCACCAAATAAGGCATCTGATTTTTTTACTTTTAAGCCTTAGGCTGTAGCCCTTCTTTTTCTTTCTTTTACTTAGTCTTTTTAACTTTTTTAAAGATACAGATAAAATTTCCCTGCCAATAGTAGGGATCCCAGCAGTATCATGACCATATTCATACAAGATTCGTATCCTGGCCATATCTGAGGCAGATACAGAAATGGACAGATTCATATCCAATATGTTAGTCTTTTATTATTTTCAGTGACTTTGTTTCATTGTTTTTCAAATTTTTGGTGCAAGCGCTCTACAGCCCAGTATGGATGAGATGCTGTAATGAAGTGTATAATAGATGTTGCAGAGAAAAGTTAGATCAAAGAATAATTTATAATTAACAAAAACAAAAACTCAATTATAAAAATAAAAGTAAAATGTCGGCTCAATTCAGTTTGTTATATTGCAATTTTCATTTTATTTATAAAAATTAGAACCCACTTCACTTGAGTTCAATGGTTTGAGATTAAAACATAATCACTAAAGTAAATACTTTACTTTTCGTGAGTTTCTTTAGCTCAATAGCCAACATAATTAATTATGTGTTTTTCCAAAAAATAACAATAAAATCACTGGTATCTTTAACATCTAGAATTAAAAATATGCAGCAGAAATAAACCTGAGAGATCAATCACACATTGCAAAAATCAATTAACCTACAAACAATTCTCCATCATTTCATTAACTAGAAAATCTGGATTTTTTGACCCACAGAGATACAAGGAGAAATACAATCCAGAACCTGTAACTTGGCTCCCTCACAATGAATTACGCCTAGGTAAATCAGCCTCAAGGAAATCTGCCTCCGGATGGAATCGCTCTGAAGAAATTGACCTCCAGCAATCAGATCTGCGCCCTCCAGCATCTCGATATGCACCCTACCGCTAATGCGCACTAGAAAAACTCTAGCACTCCAGCAACTCAGCCTCCTCTAGACAAACTCGATCTCCTTCTGGCAACTCAGCCATACAATCTCCTCCAACTCGGCCCTCCTAGATTCGCTCAAACCCACTCACAATCCTCCTTTGTGCACTGGTCACTGAGCCACTTGCACCATAGAGGGAATTGCTCTCTCTTGTGATGACTCGCTCAAGCCTCACACACTTGTGCTCTTCGTTGTGTCTTCACCTCTATCGCTAGCCTCCATTTATCATCTTCATTGAGTCCAAATCTCTAACCCCAATCTCCCTTTTAGAAACATCTTGAATCTTCCTTCTAGAAAAATCTTGAAGATCAAGAGTTGAGATTATTTCTAATTGACTGAGATAATTAAATTATTTATCCTTAGAAAATAACCCAATAGTCCACAATAATTAATTCACTTTAATTATTGTACTTTTCCTAAGTAAAGGAGTGTCATGTGCTACAACTCGCGATATACGCCAGGGGTCCAACAATAGTACTTGGTACAATCTTTCAGAGTGCTAGCCAAGGAGGATCAGGCGTGCCCTTAGTCGTACTACCGACTACCCCAGGTAAGTGCACCTAATCTCCCCGAGTGTTGTTCTGGGTGTACTGTAGCAGCAAACCAGCCGACAGCTTATCTAAGGTTGGTTTCAAGGTAACCTTAGGGGGAAGTGCAGTTTGTGTATAGGTGTTGTATGATGCGCAACTACTCAACGGGGTACTAGCAGGGATTACAAGGGAGTCCAACACAAATGACCACCTCTTGTAGTTCATGTGTGTATGCTTCCCCATCTGCAAGTTGATGCTCGTAACAACAAATCTCTATAGTTTAAAGACACTAGAACACGTCTCTAGACTTTAAAAAAATTGCTAAAATTGGTGGTGTGGTTGGCCCAGGAAAGTGGTCTGATACCACTTGTAGTATGCTTAACCTGCAGAAAATATAAAAGAGCAAAATATGCCAGAAATACCACTGAAAATAACCAATGTGGAAAAAGTCGAAGTCGGGATTAAATCGGCAAGGGTCCAAAAGTTGAAAAACTCGATAAAGTCGGGAGTTTTTTGAAAAAGTCTAGAGTTTTTTGAAAAAGTCGGCAAAACTAAAAAATACAAAAATATTCATTTTTGGAAAAAATTTAAAAAATTATTAAATAAACTACCTCACTCAAGATTTTTTGGAAAAAGTCGGCAAAAAGTCGGGACTTAGAGGATAAAATCGCGACTTTTTCAGGGACTCTAGCAATTACAAGTCAGGTACTTCACCTCACCTAATTGCTTAGAATTGGGAGAGAGTTACAAACAAATGAAGCACATTATATATCAGTTTAATTACAAACCAATCTTCTATGAACAAGTCAACAAACAAAATGTCGTCTTTCTTGATGTCAATTTGATAAGGTATAGTGTACAATGGAATAGATTTGCATTATGATTACACCAATCTATATCATTGTATGAGTATTATAATACTTACACCCATACTGATATCAACTTCAGCATCGCACTTACTCATGTAGAAGTGGGTACGTGTTAAAAATGAGGGGCATCACAAATTTGTTTAATTGAGAACTAGAAGGGTATTAAATGCGCAAGTCAACAAAGAAAGTGCACTCCTTTTTAACATCAAATTTGATAAGGCATGCCGTAAAATAGAAGGGAACTGCATTTTAGAGGTTTGGGACAAATTTGATTGTTTAGAAAGATTAATTGCATTTGCAAAGGTGGTTGCCAGCAAGTAGAAAATAGATCTTGTAAACATAGCAAGATGTACAGGACAACAATGACCCTCATTATTAATAGGTGATTTCCCTCGTTCATTTAAAAGCAAGGTTGGAAAAATCCAAAAAACTCCCATCGTTGTTGTACACATACTCAACAAAAAGTAACTTGATTTATTCATTATTAAGGTTGAGATATTGCAGCTGTATTATTCTCTAGGAATATTTTTACAAGGGGTATAGAGGTCTTGTAACCAAGCATAACTCCAAGTGTTCCCAAATTTGTGAAGATGGCTGAGCTCATAGTGTTCGCAGCACTGAAGATATTTTTTCAAATATCCATAATTGTGCTACGAACCTCACCTGGGTAACTGTTTCCCCACTATTTCACTTGTAAAACCATCATAAGTTAAACAGTCGACCCAATCCTCTGGAATCAAAAGTTATTTTGGGGAAAAGAGGGTACTAAAAGTAAAAATTGCCATTAATGGCTGCAAGGTTATTTTGGGAAAACATGGTACTATAAAGTGTCAACAGGCCAATTCCAATTTAAATGGGATTGGTATGTGATTTCCTTACTAGTTAAAGGAAATCACTCAACAAAATCATTGCTACAGGATTATGTCAAGACTCACGTGGATTATGTCAAGATCCACGTGAGGCAACAATCTGTATGTAAACGTGGTCACGAAGTCTACACTTTATTATTTATATTCATGTAACGAGTTAGCTTCTGATTTACTGTTCTCTTTGCAGGGAGATGCATTATGCAAATCATTTATACCAACAAGTATGTGCTGCACTTTCAAGCCCCATTGACCTGCTTTTGCCATTCGTGGACATGATTAAAATTCCAATTTCTCTATACACCTAATAGCGTCACTTCTTCTCAAGTTCAAAGGTCAGCTTTCTTTGAAACTGTCTCTTAGTTTATCAGAAAATATTAGTGAAGAAAATAAGTAACATTGAAACTGTCTCTTAGTTTATCAGAAAATATTAGTGCAGAAAATAAGTAAATTACTTTCTTAGCACTCTTTGGACAATATGACAGAATAAACAAAATTTATAATAACGAAGTATGATTCAAGATAAGGCGTCCTGAATTTTCCTTTTCTCTTTTGTTGTCTACTTTTTTTCAACCATAAATTGATAATTTATATGTGGTATAAAATTTTCTAGCTTTAACGGAATACAGAAAACCCTACATCAACAAAACAGTAAACACAACCATGTATTTACATATACAAATGAAATTGCATAGAGTTGGGTGGCTTACGTATTTCTTCAACTGTGGAGAAGTGCCTGCGCCCAGTGGGCTTGCCCTTGAATTTGCCTCTTCCCATCTTCCTTGAGCAAATAAACCAAAAGGGTCGCTGGTCCTCCTCCGATCTGCCCTGTCTGGATCAGAAAATGAACTCAATCTTCAGTTTCAGAGGCCCAGTAATGCTTTCAGGGATGTTTCTCCCGTGCCTACTTGGATAGAATGTGGACTCTAGGCTTCCGGAAAAACCCAAACGCAGAGGCCGGAAGCGCAGATGGTTGACAATTTGTAAAGTGGATGTAAACCAAAACCGTGGCTTTCTTCGCTCGAATCTTGGCCCGAATCTTGGCCTGCTCCTTTAGTTGCTCACCCACAGGTCTTCTAGCTCTCCTCAACCTCTTTTACTAACAATCATACAAAACACAACTCAATCACTATAAGTATCATACAAAACACAAAACTCAATCACTATTGTTACGTTCCAACCTGTTGCATTTGTGGTTGAGCCGACCCCGTCATGCCCTAGGGTTAGTAAGAGGAAGGGAGGGTTTGATTCGGATTTTCAGGGAGATAGAATCAAATGTCATTTTCTGCCTGGGGCCTTTTTTCTTTTCTTTGTTCCATGGTGGTGAGCAGTCCTATAACGTTGGGGTTGGGACCTCCTTGAGATTGATGACAAAGATCATTAGGGTGTACCTTTTCTAGGACCCAAAAATACTCGGATTAGACAGCCACAAGTAACCCTCGAATTAGAAAAGTGTTCATTAAAAAAATCAAATAGAGTAATAAATAAAATTAAAATTAAAATTAAAATGTGTTTTTTAAATTTAAATATTAAAATTAAAATTAAATAAATTTTGATACGGTTTTGTTCTAATTAATAGATGAAATGGTTTTGTCGGTCATGGCCATATAATTTTTAGCAAGATTGTGATTTTTTGTCATTAAAAGTGTATTTTGAGTCCATCTATAACTTAAAATACTTTTTACATTCCAATTTTGTAGATTAAATAATTTAAAATAATTTAAATTTATGATTCTTAAAAAATGTACCTTTCAGACACTCGAACTTTGTAGATTAAATAATTTAAACTTAGATTCTTTAAAAAAAATTACTAGATTTTACGCAAAATTAATCCTAAAAAGTGCTTCGAAAAAGGCTATTTCATATATTAATTAAATTATACCTATCATATGGTTTTCGATTCTGAACAAAAAGCAAGAGTTATGTTTGTTGAAGCTTGAGACACTATTTCAAGAGCTAGAGGAAAGCTCTAACCCTAAGGAGGATATCCCCACCCCACTTCAAGGCAATCTTAGTAATTCTAAGGGTCAATAAATCAATGTAAGTCTAAATCTTGAGTATTGTGGAACAATGACAAAAAGCAGGAGTTATGTTTGTTGAGGCTTCAGGCACTATCTCAGGAGCTAGATGAAAGCTCTAACCCCAAGGACATTCTTACCCCACTTCAAGGCAGTCCTAGTAAGCCTAAGGGTCAATAAATCAATGTAAGCATGAATCTTGAGTATTGTGGAACAATATTCTCGAACCAGATTTTACACAGCGATAAATAGTCCCACATAGCATATGTGGCTATTATGATTGTACATTTTTATATATTTAACTTCTATAATTTAATATAATAAAACTTTGAGTTATAAAAAAAGATAAAATAAAATTATGATTTACTCATTTAAATTTTACAAAGTAATATATTAAATTTATTATAAATATATTATATATACATATATAACCCAAAACTTGCCCCTTATTAACGTAAAGCTTTATTAATAAATTATATGGTTTTGAAAATTAATTTAAATTAGTAACCAATAGTTTTGAAAATAAAAAAATTGATGTCGGCGTGAGTATCTTCATTGTTTTCTAATGATATTTTTTCTAAAACTTTGAGTTATAAAAAAAGATAAAATAAAATTATGATTTACTCATTTAAATTTTACAAAGTAATATATTAAATTTATTATAAATATATTATATATACATATATAACCCAAAACTTGCCCTTTATTAACGTAAAGCTTTATTAATAAATTATATGGTTTTGAAAATTAATTTAAATTAGTAACCAATAGTTTTGAAAATAAAAAAATTGATGTCGGCGTGAGTATCTTCATTGTTTTCTAATGATATTTTTTCGCATTAAAACTATTTGACTTTCAAAGAAAGTTGAAGGGTTTGATGTGTATGTGAGTGGAGAATTCGTGTTGTGGTTGGATATTATTGATTTTTACACGTATAAAAGGAAATAACAGTCACTTAAAAAATAAATGTTATTATTATGGTATAAAAGAAGAAGATTTTATAAATTAAATAGATGTATTATAATGAATAGAGTGTATATTATTTAAGTAAAATATATTTGAAAATGTTTATGGGATTTTTGATAAATGGTGATGAGGTGTGTTGTTGAATGTTAAGTTACTAGTTCAATCTATCGTTTTATTTGGGTGTTATTTTTGGACATGACCATGATTTAGCCTCACCAATGATGAACTTAAAAAAAAATGTTTGAAAAATAATTAGATGTATTTTATTTTAAGTTTTATAAAAAATTATGTATAGTTAACATAGCAGTTTTGGTTAGTGAATTTAAGACATATCTAAATCCAACTAAACATAGGAATCTGATTATGCCAGTGTTGGATTATGACACCCCTTCGGTGTATTTTGATTATGCCAATCAAGGATACCCTCCTCGCTATGGTGCAGGGGTCGTTTTCTACTTTAGTCACTCTCACTTCATTCATTATCGCTATGCACTAGGCAAGGTCTCAAACAACAAAGTTGATTTACAGCTCTATGGTGCATGTTGGAATTGGCAAGCAAAAAAGGCATCCCCAGATTACATGTGTTTGGGGATTCCAAATTAGTCATCGATTGGGCAAACCAAAAGGCGGAGGTATCCAACATCAGTCTCAATTCACTACTTCTTGACATTCGTGTTGCCACAAGTTCTTTCGACCAATAACCTTCAGTGACATTTATATTTTCCTCTCTTTTGATTCTTGTAATAGACGGATTATAGTTTGTACAGTGTCGAGGGTTCTTAACATTTCTGAGAACCAAATGCTTCTTATAGACAATACTGGTCATGATGTTAGAAAAGTGTTAACTTGGTATCATGAAAATCTAGATTAACACTGACCTCTTAACAATCCACACTTAAATAAATACCAAATATATATATGAAATATGTATCCAAAAGAAAGAAGCAATAGATAAAAAAAAATGTAAATTTATACCACATTTGGATGGACTTTTTACTTTTCAAAACAATTCTTGCATCAACATAAGATTAGAATTTAAATTTAAATTCTTGCCAATCCATGTGTTATTTTTCATTTTTTCCAATCATCTCACTTAGTAGGATCAAATAACGTTTTTCTCCTCGAAAAATTATCTCTCTCCATACTTAGATAGATCCATTGTTAGGTCCCTATATTACTAGTATAGTCCCTTATTGTTGTTAGTGTAATCCCCTTATTGTTATTATTGTACCCTTGTAACCCCCATATTGTTATTATTGTGCCCTTAAATTATTATTGTTAGGTCGACTAGGATTACATTGTGGCCCCATGGACTCCTATATATAGAAATGAGGTTTTGTAATTTGAATCATCCAAGAATTGTTCATTCATGTAATGTATTGGAGGTTGCCCCCTCGAAGTGGTTTATTTCTAAGGCGTTGATATCTCTTTTCTTCTCTTTTTGGAGCTAGTTTCACAACATCCATGTTTAAGATATTCTATAATAATTCGTTATAAAGAGAGAGAGATACACCATGTGTAATTTTCATTATTGAATATTTAAATAGATTCAACCCATTGAAAATCCTTTTGATACTTGGACTCATATAACTTCCAAAATTGATCAAAAAAATATTTGAAAAATAATCAAAATTAAAATAGTGAATGTTTGAAATATTTTAAACATGAAATTTATCTGTGGATCCCATTATACGCATTAAAATGTTATTTGCTGACTATTAATATATTTTTAAATATAAGTCAATATTAATATTTTATATATGATTTACCTTAATGAAATATTTTATTATGAACAACATTAAGATACATTTTTTTCCAACTTTATATTTATATTTGAAAACAAACACATTGAAAAATTAATGTTTTGTAATCTTTTCATTTAATATTATTTATATGAAATAGGGGTCATTATTAGGACTAGAGTTGTTGACATTATTAGGACATGACCATGATGTAGCCTCATCAATGTTGAACATACAAAAAAAAAAAAATATTTGAAAATTAATTAGATATATTTTTTTTAAGTTTTATCAAAAATTATGTATAGTTAAGGTGGTAGTTATGGTTAGTGAATTCAAGACAAATCTAAATTGATCCAGATTGGATCATTATATTGTTTGTCATTCATCTTGATGCATTTGGAGTGTAAAAAGTGGAGAAATCAGCTCATGGGACCATTTTTACGGGCGAGACGCAGTTTTGCAAAACGGGGTATGAAACCTTCTAGGAGTGTTTTGAGGCATCAAACGACGTTTTTTGGGCGTAAAATTTTGGTTCAGTAGCACTACATCACTTTAAGTTATTCTACACACAGAGATCTTTCCAATGGTGCAAGAAGCGCGTCAATCGGAGTCCGTATGCGAAAATTATGCAACTCAAAAGTTGACCTTTTTTTCACACCTATAATTCGGGAGAATGCAGTGTCAACCCCTATTATTCATGGAAAGGGAGCTAGCCACATGATTATGATGTAAACGACTCTAGAAGAGTCTATATTGTAACTCTAGTTAAGAGTTGATGTAGTAAAAATTAACCACTAGTAGCCTATCGAGTTGTGTTATAATCAGGCCACTAGGAGGAAGAGGCATTCCATTCTTTCAAGAGCATTTTGTTCCATAGTTGAGCAAAGATAGCTAGGAGAGCTAGGAGATAGAGCACACAGAGAGTATTTGTGCACTGTAGCAGCCCATGAGCCATGGGCATTACTTCTTTGTACCTGCAGTCATATTTCCAAATAGAGAAAGAGAGCGAAGTGGCCTCACCTTCCAGTTGGGTTTTCTCCCAAAAGGGTTTCTCAGAGAGCATATCTTGCGTCTTATATGTGTGTGCGTGTGTGAGCTTATTTTGTCGTTCTCTACTTTTCTGCTTAATTTTCATTCGCATGCATGCACTAATTACAGTTAAATCTACAAATCTAAAATTTTAATAATATTTTAATTGTGTAAAATTTTAGTATTTTAATATATCATTATCATATTTGTTGTGACAGACTGTACAATGGAATATCCACGGTAGTTTACGAAACATTTGGTATCAAAGCAGGTTTTTTGGGCATTTTGTGGAGATTGCATGGATCTACTGATCCAGATTTTTTACTTCATGGATGCATACATAATTGCATATAAAAGAGTGTATAACCAAGTAACTTAAACACATGAAAATAAGCGTAAATCATAAGCAAACATGAGATCAAAGACACAAGACAATTTTATTACGGAGTTCCCACTGTGTGGGCTACGTCTCCAGGCCCTGCTTAATGTGTGGAGGCATATTTCATTAAATGGAAACAAAAATGAACTACAAGCAATTTACAAATTAACACCTTATACCTCGACTTTATTATGATGGCCTGAAAATGGACACCTCGGCTGGAGAAACGGACTACACGGTTTGATTCCTAGCAAAAAATCGTGCAAAACTGACTATAAACTTGTCAATTCTGATACTCGCACTTCTGAACCCCAAAGGAATATTTTCAACATCCAAAGATTCCCCTCTTTAGGGTTCTGACCCCTAGTTCGCTCAAGGTTTCGCCCTAGACCCCACTCTGCTCCTCCATCGGTGGGTCGAATGGCAAAGAGTGAGGTTTAAATAATGTTTGTGTGGTGGAATAAACAAGGATTGGGTCGTTGGCCCACTGGTGGCAGTGGTGGGTTTGTTGGGGGCGGACCGGGTTCAAACCTAGTTGCACCCCAAATGTGGCTCGGAATTTTTTTGGCACAGTTTTTGTTTTGAATTTAATGCGGAGTGTTCGTTTATGGGTCCGCCACGCGGGCAGGTCATCCATTGGCCGCCACGGGTTCAAGCCCTGTCGGCCCCGCATAATACGCGGTTTATGTTATAATCGTTGTGAGTCGTGGGCGAGGTCCCGGGTCAGCTGCGAACCCCGACCCATATTTAAATATAATATATATCATAGCCACCGCATAATTTTATTTTTTAAAATTTTTATTATATATAGGCCTAACTATTCAAAAAAAAATTGCCAATTTTTAAGGGTCACTAGGAAAATTAAATACATGAAAAAATCGCCTATTTCGATGGCTGGATTTCATGCACCGGGACTCTACCAAATTGTTGCCTTGTCAGTGACTGCCACTTGGCCTAGTTTGACCATAAATTTGACCGGCTATAACTTGAGCATATGAACTCAGATTTGAGTGTAGTTCGCATTGTTGGAATTAGGACGACGAGCACTACAATTTGGTTGTGGTTTCACTTCAATCTTATGACTTTAATTTTTGAGCTATTTCAAGGCCACTTCTATTTCTGGAGCCACCCAGATCATTCCTCCCAACTAATGAGCTTTTGGGTTGCCAAAAGCTTTATCAATCAATTGGAAAGTGAGGGAATTGCTCTCTCAATTTCTCCTTTTCAATCCATTTTGCCTTACTTGGATGCATTCCCTTGAAACCAATACAAAGGTTCTCCACATCTCCCCGTCGTGAAGTCTAGTCTTCCTGTCAAGAATGATATCCTCAAGTTGTTTTTCCAAGTATTCAGGTGAAAAATCATCCATTGTAGGAACTTGTCCAACCTCTTCGGTGTCCATGATCAAAGGAGGCTCATAAAGCTTCAAGTTTTCAACATTCACCACTGAGTACATCTGCATGTATGCTGGAAAATAGATATGAAAAATACTATCTCCAATCTTCTCTAACATGGTGAATGGGCCATATCCAATTGGTATCAACTTATTTGATTCCCCTTTCATCATGTCTTTATTGATGTGGAGCATTGTCTCCAACCTGGATTTGGTGATCAACTCGGTGCTTTTCATGTCGAGCTTTGTATCGAGCATTACTTTTCTCCAACTACTCCTACACTGCTTGGTGAATCATCTGAATCCACTGAATGAAATTTTGTGCCTTGTCCTTGTCATCTTGCCCACTTGAATCTTCATCTCTCTCAAAGACCATGTCTAAGGGATCCTTTTCAAAATATCCAAACCATGTCTTGAATGATGAGCTCTGAGTGGATGAATGCACTGCTCGGTTGTAAGCATGTTGTACATAAGAAAGCTACTCATCCCACAACTTGGGATGCTTGCCACAATAGCCTGGGAGTAACTGTATCAATGTGTAGTTGACAACCTTTGTTTATTTGTCGGTTTGTGGATGAAATGCCGTACTCCTCTTCAGCTTGATGTCCATCATTCTCCACAAACTCATCCAAAATTATCCAAGAAAGCGAGAGTCTCGATCAGACACAATGAATGTCGACAACCCAAAATGGACCCATACGAATTGGAAGAAGAGATGAGCAGTCTTCTTTGTATTGAACCGCTTCTTACAAGGCATTAAGACACAAATTTTTCTAAATCAATCCACAACGACATATAAATAGTCATGACCTTTCCTAGACAAATGCAAACTGCCAACAAAATCCATTGACACACTTTCCCATGGACGAATTGGAACAGGGAGTGGTGTGTAGAGCCCTAATTTTCTATTAGAGGGCTTGCAAATTGAACACAACACACATCCCTTTACATATAGAGTCGCAATATTTTTCATGTGAGGCCAATAACAAAACCTCTATAAATGACACAACGTTTTTTCTACACCAAAATGACTTGACACAAGAGAGGTATGTGCCTCTCTAATTACATGTATCCTTTCATTGGTGGGAATACAAAGTTTGCCAAGATGGTACAACAATTTTCCCTACAAGTGATAATTATCCACATGCAATACATGCGTCAGTTTTTCATAAATCTCTTTAAAATCATCATCATCAACATATTGTTCAGCATAACTTTCAAAAGATAAAGAATCATTTTGAAAAACTATATATGCAGAAATATGAGGCTAAGAAAGCATATCTGCCACTTTGTTGTTGGTGCCCTTCTTGTATTTTATTACCAAGTGAAATTGTTGGAGAAATCCCATCCATCTGAAATGACGTGCATGTTGAAGCTTGGTTTGAGGTTGGAGGTATTGCAAGGGTTGGTGATCTGTGTGAATTATGGTCTCCTTTCTAATCAAATAGTGCTTCCACTTCTTCACACTTTGGACCCAGGCATACAACTCTTTGTCATATGTGGGATAGTTCACAGCAACTTGGGAGTATGTCTCTGAATGGTAACATATAAGTTTCCTTTGCTACATCAACACTGCTCCCATGGCATACCCACTGGCATCTGTCTCAATCTCAAAAAGATGTTGGAGGTCAAGTAAGGACAAAACTAGTGTGGTATTGATCTTACCTTTCAGTGTATCAAAGTATTTTTGTTGCTTTCCTCCCCACTGAAAGGTTTTCTTCACACTTTTCAATGCATGTAAGGGGGATGCAATGACAGAGAAGTTGGCAATGAACCTTCTCTAGTATTGCACTGCACCGAAAAAACTACAAACCTCTGTAACATTGGTGGGTTTAGGCCACTTTACAATCACATAAATTTTAGAAGGATCTATTTTTAATTATCCACCTTTGACAATGTGACCCAAGCAAACCAAAGAGGTCTTACCAAATTCACACTTAGACAATTTGACATACAAATTTTCCTTCTGCAAAACATCAAGGACCTTTTCAACATGACCCACATGATACTCTCATGTCCTACTGAAAACAAGAATGTTATCAAGATACACAAGTACAAAATAGTCAAGAAAATGCCTGAAAATATCATTCATCACCCTCATGAATGTGGTTGGAGCATTGCATAGTCCGAATGGCATCACCAACCATTCAAACAACCCTTGTTTTGTCTTGAATGCAGTCTTCCATACATCATGTTTTGCAATCCTGACCTGATGGTAGCCACTGCGCAAGTCCAGTTTTGTGAAATAGACAATATTTTTCAATTGATCTAACAAATCATCAATGCGAGGGAGAGGGTACTGATTTTTCACCATTATTTTGTTGAGTGCTCTATATTCCACTCATATTATCCATGTGCCATCCTTTTTTGGCACCAACACAATAGGTGAACCACATGGAGAAGAACTTGGTCTTATGACCCCTTGGTTCAACAATTCCTGCACCTATTTCTTTATCTCCTCCATCTCAATGGCTAACAACCTGTACATGCCAATGTTGGGTAAAGGAGCATCCTGATGCGAGTGAATATCATGTTGGATATCATTCTTTCGAGGCAACCCACTTGGTTCCTGAAAAATCCCATCATATTTAGAAGCAATTTCATAAAATTCCTTCTTATGAGTGGGATCACAATCTTGGAAAGCTTCAAATGTCTCCGCATATTTTTCTCTCGCAACCATGAGCATGCAACCTTTGCTGGAATCCACCAACCTCTTCATCTGACCTGCACTTATAAGATTGACACTTATTTTGGCATGATGAGCTCTAATAATGTATTCCACCTCATCTTTCGTGAGATGATACTTGTTTTCATGGCGAAAGAAAATTGCTTTCCTGTCATACAAATATGGACTCCCCAATACCATGCCACATATATCCAATGGTACAACATCAAGATCAACCTCATCTACTAGTTTGGATGCAATCACAAATCTAGCTCTACACTGCTTGGTTACATGTAATTTGGCTTTGTCACACACCCGACCAAGAGGGTAAGGTTTTAGATGAGGCTTGGTTTCCAATCCTAATTTCTTAACCAAGGATTATGAAATCAAGTTTACTTGTGAGCCCAGATCAAAAAGGTTTTCCACTTTAGTATGTTTCATTATGACTCTAATGTGGAACAATTCAGTCCACTTTTATTCATTAACAAGAGACTCATTTGAAGAACTTGTACTTGCATGTAATTTAGAATTTTCATTAGCATGAAGAGAAATGTTACCTTGTATGCCCATTGTTGTGATCTGTGTCTCGTCACTGGAATCGGATCCAAGGTCCTATTGTAAGGTTGTCACCGTCTCTTACTTGTTCTTCCTACCAAATCTCTTTGGTTTCAACTCTGGATGCAACTTCAAATAGTGCTCATCATCATGGCCTTTCTTCTTGCAATGTGTGCAAGATGGCTTTGCTCCTTCCTCCTTCTTGGTTGTAGTTGCCTTCTTGTCCTTTCCCTTGCTATTTCCTTTGAACTTTCCATTATGAGGATTGAAAGACGATTTCTTTGGCTACTCTTCTTTGTCATTCTTTCCCCTGCTTTCAAGGTGAATGGCCTTCACACTGGCCGCATCAATAGTAGTAGACTCAAATAATAACAAAGAATGCCTAATGTAACTATGTAAAGCACCAATATACTTTGTTTCGGTTGCAGGTGAATCAAGTGGAATGTTCAAATTCAAAACTTGTTTTCTAAACTATTATGTGAATATTTGTACATTTTGACCCTTTCCTTGTCTCAAATATTGTCATTCCATTAAAGCCTTTAGTCGATAACCCAAAGGAAAAAAATGATTTTTTAATGCAGAAACAAAATTGGACCAAGAAGAAAGGAGATTGCAAAAGTTTTTGCTACCTTTCTGCAACTTTCTCTCCCACCAAACGAGAGCGGTGCCATTCAGCCGAAGGGATGCTGATTGGATTTTGGCCTAATACTCTTTGATTTTTTGAATCTAGAAATAAACCTCAATCTAACCAATCCAATTGTTTAGTTTCTTTGCATTACATTCTCCATTATATGTGGGCAAATAAAACTTTACGTCTAGCTTAAAAAATGGCTTCTTAGATGTATTTTTATGGTGCCTGTTAGAACGATGAGAAGAGGAAGAAGAAGAACTGTCACTGGTGGATGGAGAGGGAGGAGGATCTTCTCCTCCACCTCCATGTTGTATCGATGCATGATCATTTGGGTCTTTCTTCTCATGTCTGATTGTCTTCTCATATTCTACAAACAACTTGTCAACTTTCTCTGCCATGGTGAAGAAGATCTTGCGATAATTTCGCGCTTCTTCTACTCGTGCATCCTGATCTGCCATGTTCTGTCTCCGTGGTGCACTCCCCACTTTGGGATCAAAGGATTTGAGTTTTCCTTCTCCTCTTTGGAGCTTGTTCCTAGTTAGAATTCTCTCATGCAAATCACATCAAGAAGACCTTATCTGATACCAAACTTGATCCAGATCTTTTACTTCATGGATGCATACAAAATTGCATATAAAAGAGTGTATAGTAAAGTAACCTAAAGATATGAAAATAAGTAGAAATCATAAGCAAACATGAGATCAAAGACACAAGATGATTTGATTACAAAGTTCACCTAGTGGTGACCTAGAGTGGGTTATGTCTCTGGTCCCTACTCAATGTGGGGAGGCCTCTTTCATTAAATGGCAGCAAAAATGAATTATAAGCAATTTACAAATTGACACCTTATACTTCCACTTCCGGTGATGCCTTTAAAATGGAGACCTATGCTGGAGAAACAGACTGCATGGTTGGACTCTTGGCTAAAAATTGTGCAAAAATTGCTACAAAATTTCCCATTCTGACACTCGCACTTATGGACCCCAAAGGAATCTTTTCAGCATCCAAAGATTCCCCTCTTGAGGGTTTCGCCCCCTGGTATGCTCAAGGTTCCGCCCTGGACCCCGCTCTGCTCCTCTGTCAGTGGATTGAATGACAAAGAATGAGGTTTAAATAATTTTTGTATGACAGAATAAACAAGGATTGGGTTGTTGGCCCGTTGGTGGCAGTGACAGGTTTGTTGGGGGCAGATCGGGTTCAAACCTCGCCGCACCCCAAATGTGGCTCGGACTTTTTTGGCACAGTTTTTATTTTGAATGTAATGCAAAGTGTTCGTTTATGGGGCCTCCATGTGGGCAGGGCAACCACCGAGTTGGATTCCTGGCGAAAAATCATGCAAAAATTACTATAAACTTGTCTCGTTCTGACACTGGCACTTTTGAACCCCAAAGGAATCTTTTCAACATCCAAAGATTCCCCTCTTTAGGGTTTTGCTCCCCTGGTCCGCTCAAGGTTCTGCCTTAGACCCCGCTCTGCTCCTCCGTTGGTGGGTCAAATGGCAAAGAGTGAGGTTTAAATAGTGCCTGTGGGGCGGAATAAACAAGGATTAGGTCATTGGCCCATTGGTGGTAGTGGCTGGTTTGTTGGGGGCAGACGGGGTTCAAACCCCACCGCACCTCAAATGTGGCTCGGACTTTGTTGGCAAGGCTTTTGTTTTGAATGTAATGTGAAGTGCTCGTTTATGGGGCCACCGTGTCGGCAAGCACGGGTTCAAGCCCCGTCAGCCCCACATAATACACAATTTATGTTATAAGGGATGTGAGCCATGCGAGGGGCCATTCGCAGGCCCCGACCCATATTTAAATATAATATATATCATCATCATTGGGGGGTGGCAGGGTTGATGGCCTGCCACCCCAAAATTTTAATTTATTTTTTATTTTTTATTATATATAGGCCCAACTATTCAAAAAAAATCTGCCGAGTTTTAAGGGTCAATGGGCAAATTTAAGAGGTAAAAAATTCGCCCGTTTCGGTGGCCGGATTCTTTGCATTGGGTCTCTGCCAATTTTTTTCCTTCTTAGTGACTCTCACTTGGCCTAGTTTGACCATAACTTTGACCGTCTATAACTTGAACATACGAACTCAGATTTGAGTGTCCTTCACGTCATTGGAATCAGGCCAACGAGCACTACGATCTAGTCTTGGTTTCACTTCAATATTATTTCTTTTATTTTTGAGCTATTTCAAGGACACTTATATTTCTGGAGCCACCTAGATCATCTAGAAAATCGTAAAACCCTAATCATGGGAGAAAAATTTGTAAACGAGCCTCATGATCCTGCAAAGGTGAGGTTTACGTGGCTGGAACAACAAGTCACAGATATCAATCGTAATGTAAGCCTCCTCATGGCATCCTTGAATAGAAAGTTGGGGATATTTGGATAAGTTGGGGGTTCAAATGCAGAGGAAAAATCAAAATGGGGATCAAAAGACTGGGGAGAAACGGAGAACCAGTTGGGGCTGGAAGTTCACGATCATCCAAACCCATATCCATTGGGGTGGGTAAATAAGGATGCAGACTTGAAGGTAACAAAACAATGTAAAATTAGATTTGCTATCAGTGTTGATTTTATTGGTGAAGTAGATATGGATGTGGTTCCCCTTGATGTATGTGGAGTCGTGTTGGGAGTCCATACATGTACATGTGTGATGCAATATTCATGAGGAGAGCCAACCAATATCAGCTCGTCAAGGATGGAAAACCATTCATCATCAACTCACACAAAGGTAAGTTGAAATTTTCACTGGTAAGTGCCAACCAAACCAAGAAATTGATCAGTTCCAGCAAGAAGTATGTTTTATTGTTTTTAAGAGAAAGCCAGTATGTAGAGGAGTCAATAAGAGGTAAGGCATCCCTTTAGGGGTGTACAAAGAAACAAAAACAACAATTGGAGGAGTTGTTACAAGGACGGGTTTCGAGAGCCTAAAGGGTTACCACCTAAGAGAGAAGTGGAGCATGGGATCTAGCTATTGCCAAACTCCCCATTTCCAAATATTGGGTTGTATAAGCAATCCGTTATAGAAGCAAGTGAGGTGAAGAAGCAATTTCAGAAACTATTGGAACAGAGCGTCATTCGACCAAGTACATCACCATGTGGGTCACCCATCATCATTGTGCCAAAGAAGGATGGGACTTGGTGGATGTTTATATATTACAGGGCGTTGGAAAAAATCACACTCAAGAATAGATACCCCCTACATAGGATAGATGATTTATTGGATCAATGACAACAAGAAAAATACTTCACCAAGCTAGACTTGAAGTCTGGATATCATCAGGTTCAAGTCAAAGAAGAAGATACCTGGAAAACCGCCTTCAAAACCAAGAAAGGTTTGTATGAGTGGTTAGTCATGCCATTTAGCCTATGTAATGCACCAACTACATTTATGAGATTAATGAATGATGTACTGCACATTTTTATAGATTCATTTGTTATTGTCTATTTGGATGGTATTGGTATATAGTGCTACTTTGGAGGAGCATATTTCATATTTGACATAGGTGCTGGAGACCATGAAGAAGCACCAACTACTAACAAATCTCAAGAAGTGTGAGTTTGTGCAACAGTCTTTGGTGTATTTGGGGTATGTGATCGGAGGAGGAGCACTGGAGATAGATCCTTCCAAGATGGAGGCCACCATGCCTACTAATGTTTATGAGGTCAGGAGTTTCATTGGGGCTGTTGAATATTGCAACAAGAAACACTGAAGGAGGCATCCTGAAACATCTTTCCTGATCCTAGTTGGAAAGTGATCACCTAAACTAGGTGGGGGCCACACAAGTGATTTTTGGCGCAAAGTCTATTTTTAGACTATGTCTATTTTTAGACATATGGATCATGGTCTATGAGTTGCAGGATGTTATTTATGGATGATTGGTCGAGTTGGTAAAAATAGATGGACCTCTATTTTTAGACATTGGGCAGTTTCTATTTTTAGACTATCGAGCTAAAAATAGAACAGTCAAATATTATTAACCCTTAATAATATTTAGACTATAAACATTATCTTATCCTCTTGGAGCACTTCAGTTTGATGCTTGGATGTGGCACATGCAGCTGACAGAATGAAATACGCTTTTCCTAAGGGTTAGTTGAGCTATTGCATGGTTGACTTCAGTTAGAACTCATGTGGCAGAGTTTGGTGGAGTTGATGAGACAGTTGGTGGAGTTGTGTTCGGTTTAACTTAGTTGAACTAGTCGTATTTAGTCTAACTGAAAAATACACTAGTGATGAGTGGTGTGAATTAATTATTAATTAATTCACTAATTATTAACTCATAAATCAACTAAAGAACACATCAGTTAACTGCAATGCATGGACAGTTCAGTGGAGACCATTGTTAGAGGTGGGTGAAAGGGTGAGTGTGGCTATCAGTTGTGACTATACTTGTGCATGAGATTTGCACACACATTGATTGAGATTGCCAATGAGGATTGCGCAGTACAAGCCAAGGGGATTCGAACTTGGATCTTATTCATTCTCATCTTGGATTGCGCAGTAGAGGCAGGAAAACAGTGGAGGAGATTTGAACCTGTGACTTGTTCAGATCTGAGCTAGTTTGTGTGTAACTATTGGAGATAGTACTGAGTACTTGTGAGGAGTATTGTACTATGATTGTTACATGATTCTCTATCATTATAATATACAGATAGTTGGGGGTTTTCAGCTGCAAGCTTTCCCCATTACATACTGTGTTTATGTGTGCTTGACTATTATGTTTATGTGCGCATGCGACTGTTTCTATTTCCGCATATTGATGATCAATTATAGAAGAAGTTATGTATTATGCATGAAGCTCAAATAGTGTGTAATCAGGATAATCTCGGTGAATAATTCAACAAATTATTCAAATTTCTACAGGGGCAACATAGTACTTGAGGAAATCCATATCCTCGTTTTCAGGGGTAGCAGCACCGCTCCACGCCATAATAACAAGTGGCAAGAGTTTCTAGTGGGTAAAAGGTCAGTAGAGGGATTTCGAGGAGTTAAAGAAGAATATCAACCAAGCACCAGTTCTGGCATTACCCAACTTGCATTAGACTTTCTAAGTAGAGACAAATGCGAGTGGGTATACTATGGGAGTTGTCTTGATGTAGGGAGGAAGGCCTGTATGTTACCATTTTGAAGTTTTTCATGGGGTAGTTCTTAACTACTCTACCTACGACAAGGAGCTTTATGCCTTGCTGAAAGGTATGAAGAAGTGAAAGCATTATTTGATGGGAAAGGAGACAATAATCCACACATATCACTAGTCGTTGTAATACTTGCGGGCACTGAGTAAGCTACAATAGACTAAGCATTACAAGTGGACGGGGTTTTTATAGCAATTTCATTTGGTGATCAAGTATAAGAAGGGAAGCACAAACAAGTTGGTCGACATGATTTCAAGGCAACCCACATCAAATATTATAGCTTTGGGGATGCTTATGCACATAGATCCATTCACCCATGATGCATAAATAGAGGCATATTCCAAGGATGAGGACTTAAGGAGGTGTATCAGCAGTTGCAGAGTCAGATTCATGTGGACGATGGCGACAACACTGTTGACTACCATCTCCAGAATCGGTTACGCTATAAGTTGGATAAGCTATTTTTTCCTAAAGGTGAGCAATTGTAGCTTATTAGAGAGGCTCACACCTCCAAATTTGCAGGGAAATTTGGTGTAGGGAAGACCGTGCCTAACTTGCAGAGGTATGTGTATTGGCCTAAGATGCAAGAGAAGATAGCTAGGTTCATAAGAGGATGCATGCTTTGTTGTACCCACAAACCTGTTACACGTTTATTTGTCATCATGACATTTGACTGTCCATATAGGTCTATCACTACCTATATTATGCTCCCTTAGAATTCAAAACCCCTAATGTTCCTAAACCAAGTCTTGGAATTGGATAAAAGCTCATTAAAACCCTTAAAAGTCTACCTCCGCACTTTTTCTAGCCTTTTTCTGCGGGTTCGCAGATACTTGTTCTATAAATTGTGGCAGCTTCTGCACATTCTGCTACTAAAACCTGCGGATCCCCGTAGAAAGCCAAATAAAGGAAAAATTAAGTTCTAGAAGCATAATTGGTCGAATATTCTCCCAACTGGAAGCTTCTAGAGGCACGATTAGTTCGAACTTTATCCCTCCACTCATGGAGCTTATCCCTTGGTCTATGGAGATAAAATCCCTTCATAAGAGGAATCCATCCCCCTCTTCATGGAACTAAAACTACCTCCATTTCCCTATAAATTGAGCTCAAGTTTCAGTCTCAAGGGTAGATTATAGATGCTAAGGTTGTGAATGTAATTGCTGAAGAAATTCCCAAGAGAGCATACCCTCTACATTAGTCGTTGTTGGTATGAGAATGATCACACCCTTATGTCCATAACTCCATGCTGGTATTTTGAGGGGAAGGCTTGTCAAACCGACAAAGGAACGATTTTTCAGGATCTTGGGAGAAACTTGTATGACATCAAGGCATCAGGTTGTAAAGTTACTCTTTCATTCAAGATAATACATATGGATCTCTTTTTTTCATTGAGTTGTTCTTATGCTTATTGGAATAACATCAATACTTAGACTCCTTTATCACTAAGTTGGATTAGCTTTTCTTGATTATTATATGTTGTGAATGCTTTGATCCTTTTTTATTGTCTTTGATTGCGGGTTCTACTTATTGGAGAAACCACTTTGGAGCGACGGGATAAAATACTACATCGAACGTTTGGGTTTCAAGGTAGGGGCATGTCCTCTTTCTTTGTTTATAATAATTATGAATTGCAATTAGTCTAGAGAAAAGGTCTCCAAATGGATGTTTGTTTCTAGCTATTCGTAGAATAGTAGGGAGATCATTCTTGTCTGCAAGAGGGATTAATCCGCACAACAAGATGACGACTCCACCGGGGAATAGAACTTAGTTTCCTTTTATTTTTATTTTTATTTTTTCAGTTTGAATTTTAGAGTCTTATGATTTTGAATTATCTGAGATTGGGTTTGGTAAATAATGTTAAGAATCCCTGAAAAGAAAAGTTGATTATTTATCTTTTTTCCTTGCCTCCGCAGTTTTTAGCAAAAAACAGTGCGACAACCCCCACAGTTTTTAGTTTAAAACAGTGCGGTACCGCACCTTTCTCCATTAGAAACTGCGAACCTTTGGAAATTTTTTGAAAAAAATAAATTACTCTTTTTAGGAGCCAACCACCCGATTCTTTGTGTTTTCCCCAGTCTACCTTAGCTATCAAATCTTATGTGTGAATTTCTTTTTAGCAACTTTTGCATTTGTGTGATTTATCATCCTATTTGCATCTTATAAGTGAATGTTTGCCTTACTTTATTGCTGCTCCATACAAGATACCTTAATATACCTCAGCTTACTAGTATTATGGTATTCTCTTTCTAAGCCATTAAAACCATTGCAAACCTTACTTTTATGAAAATTGATTCCGTTTTCATTTGCAAATTTGGAAGAGCTTTTAGCTTACTAAAGCCTGATTTTCACACCAAAGCATTTTTGGATGTTTTCATTTCTATTGAGATAAGTAAAAAAAATTCTTAGTTCGATCACAAACTACGAGAAAACGTCCTCAAACTTTTTTAGATAGACTTCAAAATAAAATTTTGTTTGATTTTGAATTTTATGTTTTAGAGTTTTTTAGATAATGTTTTCTTTCAGAAATATTTTGTTTATTAATTTTGTAGTTTCTTATTTGATTGATAAGGGAATTTCATTTCAAAAGAATAATTGATCATTTTGCAAATTGAGTTCTCAAAGAAATCATCTTCTTTTCAAAGATTTTTTTTATGAATGAAAGAATTGGTGCTTTGAAAGTTGTTAAATCTCTCAATCTTTCCCTTAAATAAAATTCACTGAAAAGAAAAGAGTTGCACTTCTCATTTAAATGAATTTAGCGTAATTTTGAGTCGGATCACAAACGTCATTGAATTTTAACTTCCATACCTTCTGTCTTAAGCAACAGCCAAATTAAAAACAATGCTTTAATGAAATCAATCTAGATATTTTACATTTTCTAGGGCTCTTTCCACCAACATAGCTTAGGCTACTGTCTTGGAATAGGTTGTAATTAACATTCCAAGACATTTTAAACAAACAAGTAGCAATCTTGCGATAGGAAAATCCAATTGTAGCATGTGTGCTCTGGGAAGCTCTTCCTAAAAGAGTTAAGCACAAGATAATATCGAAACCAGTGAGGTAATCATACCTATCTCATTGGGAAAGATAGAAGATGTGTATGTATTAAAAACGGTAAACCTCAGATAGACCATTGTCGAGGAGCCTAGGGTCAGTTGTTGGCAAACCTTGGACTAACCATATCAAGGAGCCTTCAAGGGGGCTTGTTACTTTGCCCTTGCGTGCATATCAGATCGTAGACTGTTCCCCCAGGTACATTTGTTCCCGTTGGTGACCTTAGTGACCATAATCTTCAGGATTTTTCCCAAGGTGACGGTGGAGGGGAGGTCCCACTGTACCTGGAACAGACGTTGGCTAGACTCACTTGGAATTTTCGGAGGGTACTCTTCACTTCGAGATGGCATAAGTGGAGAGACTTGCACCAGATTGTTTCATTAAGCAGGTTGTCAGGGTAACTGTTCCCACCGCCAGTTTTCCACATTAGAATTCTACGACGTTGGATTTCATCACCAACTAGTGTTTTTAGTGTGGAAACATACTGTTTGTACGTGGATTTCTCTCTTAGATTTTGTAGGCTTGTAATCAATTTGATTGTTTCCTTAGAGACTTTAGGATATTTTGTTGAAATCTTTGTTATTTTCGTGTGTTAAACATTTAATCGTGGCTGAATTACCAAGACAATCCCGTAGAACACAGGGGAAACCCCCTGAGTACACACCAAGCCAATTAGAAAAGCTTAAATATAAAAAAGGACAACCATCAGGGACCTGATCAACTGAACAAGAGGAAACATCATTAATAATACATCCTGATTACGAAGTAGATCAACCTCAAATAGCAGAAAGTTCTAAAAGAAAACTAACAAATTATGAACTAGCTGAACTTGCTTCCACAACTAGTGAATTATCTGCTACTGAGCCTGAAATTTTAGAATCAGAAATTGAACCTGCTACATCAGAGCCTACTTCGGAGTTCATAACCCCGACCACTGGTCATCCCGATTCACCTCGAGTGAAGTTTTGCATCACTGAGAACCTTCCTCCTAGCCTCATTAGCATCGAAGAAATTACTGTTTAGTCAATTTAATGTCTTAAATTGCTTGCATAAATTATCAACCGAGGTTTGTAAATTGATGAAGTGTGATGCACTGTATGTGCTTAGTTAACCTTCTTCTTACTTCGTTGTTTGTATTTTATATTGTTTTTGGGGTGTTTTTGTTCTTTGATGCCTAAGAATGTTCAATCTAAAACTATAAAAAGATTTAAATGAATCTAATGAATTTTAAGAAGGAAGAAAATGAAGTGTTCCTAAGTTAATCTAATTTACATAAAAATAAACCAAATACTGTTGGCTAGTTAGAATCTAATTTGGAAAATAGAACATCTACCTTATCATATCATTAGTCCTATTCCATGGATATAATTTTGAGATTAAAATTGCAGTGTTGTTCTAAGTAAAAGAAAAAAATGAAAACACTTATGTACTTCTAGTTACTCCAACATTCAATTATGAAGTGTTACCTTCTTGAGATGATGTGTAAGCAACTATTTATACTTTAACTTCTAATGTCCTATAAAAGTAAGCAAATTGTGCAAAGGAAAACATCTAATGTATATTTAGCTACTCTGGCATTCAATTATGAAGTGCTACCTTCTTGAGATGATGCTAAGTAACCAAGTATACCTAATGATCTAGAAAAGCAAGAAAAGAATGCAGAAGGTAACTCAATAATTGCATTCATTAAACATTCAATCATTCAGTCTTGAAATATGATTAAATCAATCTCCTTAGAATGACCTTGAGGAATATTAGTGATGCAACTAAGGATCTAGAAGAAAAATGTGAAAGCATGTAAAACTGACTGTAAACAACTTAATGTATATTTGATTTTCCCCCACATTCAATGTGAAGTATTACCCTCTTGAGATGTTGTGTAAGAAGTCAATTATACCTTAGTTTCTAAGTTCCTAGAAAGCAAGTAAAAATGTACAGAGTAAACTCAATAACTATATGAATTAGACATCCAATCATTTAGTCCAAGATCATCATCTTGAAATGGATTTTGAGAACATCCATTGACACAGTTAATTGATAGCTCTATTTTAAGAAAATAAATGACACAATAGTAAGAAAAACTAGACAATTGTATATTCTTATTGCTTCAATCTTAATTCGATTTGAAAACAAAATTATCTATCTTCACGAAATATTTTAGAAGAACAAGGTTGCACAGTTATGATTTAACATTATGCTAATGATCAAAATTGGAATGAAACATTAATCTAATCAGAAAACAAAATTGTTAAAAACAGAGTAATGGAAATTAAACTAAAAACAACAAATGAAAAACCTCCTCCAGTGCAGGGGCCCTCTGCAACTAATTTGGTTGAAATGCTAGCTGGTTAAAGATGCACTTAAGCAATCATTGGCAACACGAATTTTGTATTATAATAGAATGAAGTCTTAATACAACGTATCAACAAAAATCTTAAACTTAAAACTTAATTTCTTAACTATCTCTCTCGGTTCTGTACAATCGGTATTTAAAGAAAATAAACATGAATGTCTATGAGATAATCTTGCTATAGGTGGCTAATTCAAATTATAGAATTGCAATAGGACTGTTTAACTCTTGATTTGCTACGATAGAGAAAATTAAGAGTATTGTTGTTCTAGGCTAACGTACTTTGACCACGCCTTTGACCATGGTCTTAGGCCTCATTTTCTATCGATCTTGATCGAGTGAATAGGATAAATTCCATGTGGAGATGATTCTGGAAATGCCCATGTGGCTCAATTATCCATTTGACACCTGGAACCTGTCAGACCATGAGAGTAGTTACGGAATCCATGATTAGCTGCAGAATAGGCTGCGTTTTGTAGCTAAATTTCAAAAATCTATTCAAATAGCAAGAAAATGAGAATATAACATGGCAATCATTTTCATGCATTTCTTGAGATAAAATATAGCATTTATCATTGATTAGGGTATGTGATATTATGAGAAATTAAGGAAAAATGAGAGAAATGATGTCAAAGAGAGGTAATTATGAGGTTCAACATACCCCCACTGCGAAGTCATTGCATGTCCTCATGCAATTTACCAAAAATGTGAGTTCTTCTTTCCTACTGCATTTGCTCAAACACTTCTGCTAGCACATCCGATTTCGTTCTTTTGTTTTTCTATGAAGTGACTACTATCCTGGGCCTTCTCATAAGAAGCTTGTACTTGAGGTTAATGAATGCTTTGTTTAGTAACTTGTTCTTTCTTTTCAATTTCCTGTTTTTCTTGTACCACAATCCTAAATGCAGAATGGTATTGTCATGAATTACCTTTTCCAACTTGTTCTGCTGCTTCAAGGTCTCATTCTCCTGTTTGATATGTCTGTTCAATATCTCTAGTTCATAAATATCCTGTTTGAGAGCATCAACTAGAGGTTCTTGTGGATTGATAGAAGGTTCTGGATTTATTGATGCACTTCTCTTCTCTAGTGATTCTACATAATCATATATTTCTTGTTGTACTGGGTCTATGCCTGGAGATATTCTCCTGGGGCTACCTTCAAAATTATGAATAGGAGAATTTTGAGGACTGTGTGGAGGATAAATGTTGACAAGAGATGGTATTGGGGTTTCTTCATCTAAATTTATAAACTCTGTTTTTTTTATAATGTTTTCTTCATCGAACCTTGGAGTCTGGAGCTCCTTCTCAGTTGTGGAGGACGTACATTTTCCTCACTTGTAACCTTACTCTGCTTTCTTAACTTACCTCCTGCCTTGATTTTCTTTCTGATCTCTGTCAGTTCTTCAAAGATTAGCTTTTCATCATTCTTCTGCAATGAAGATTCAGGTCTGTCTTCAATATTTATATCAGTCTTCTTCTTTCTGCTTTTTCTGACATTATCTTCTTTAGGTTGTTTAGGTGTTTCTTGAAAATAGTTTCTAATGAGAAAACACTCCCAGGTATCTCCTATGATTTTTAAATGAAACTCAAGCAGTATCTTTACCAACCCATGATGATGCATGGTGGTATCTGTGAACTGTATTCTCTTTTTCACATTTGTAGACATCATTTTTAAGCTATTTAGTAGAAAGAAGGGAAGATTTATTTCACCATTTTCTAAGAAATTCATTAGTAAATGGATATGGTATACATACATGCAACCAAACCTTCCTTCACAAGTGATAAATTTATGTAAAACCAAGAGCATGTTCCTCCATTTACTTTTAAGAGCTGAGCTGAGAATACCTTTTCTAAAGACAGAGACATCCATACCTGGGTTTTTGAGTATAAATTTCCATGATTCACTATGGAACTCCTTGTTTTTGAACCATGTTTCACCATGCCTTGGTATTTTTGTGGCTTCAGCCATGAATAACTTAGTAACTGTAAACTTGATATCTCCAATTTCTACTTATGTGGCATCAAAAGACCGAGCAAAATATTTTGTAATCTCCTTGTGAAAATCATCGAATTTTTCTATGAATTTGAGCCACCCAGCTTTCTGCAACATTTCCTTGATCTGTGGGTATCCTTCCATGTACTTTTCTCCCACCAGTTATGATTTGACAATTAGCCCCATGCCTTCTACTATGCAGAGTTCTCAACCTTCAGAATTAACCTTCTCTATTTTATGAAATGAACTGGGCTACAGATTTGATGAAAGGTATCGAGGGTTTGTAGGAATAAATATATGGTAGGGGTTTTGAAGAAACGTAGACAGGTATGTCACGTCATAGTCATGACCGTTAATCATCAATGAGGGAGTCAATTATGGACTGGTATGCAACATAATACAGAGGATGTGGCTGATATGTAGTATGATGGACATCACAATAAAATCAAATGATGATATGTCAAGGAAGCATATGACTATCCATATTATACATGCTAATGTTTTAACCTTGCTATTAAAATAATTTTTTGCACTTTACCTTTTAGAACTAACCTTTTCGTTTGTTGTTTCTTTGGTGTTGATCTTTTAGGTACCCTTTAGCATGTTGGTCTTCAAAACATAATCCTTCAATTTCCTGTAATCATCATTTGTTTGTAGGCTGTACAATTGTGTCAAAAGTGCTGAATGAGATGTGGTTGCAGAATGGAATCAGCTGCAGAATGTAGTCAGCTGCAAAATGGAATCTGTAAAAAAAATGAAGTATGGCTATGGAATATGAATGTAAAATGAAATGGAAGTGGAATATGACTATGAAATGAAATGAAAGTGGAATATGACTATGAAATGGAATGAATGTGGAGTGAGATGGAATGAAACTGTAAAATGAAATGAATTTGCAGATTATGAGCTGCAAAGATGGAATATGAATGTAGTTTTGTGTTACTACTTATTACAGAAAAGAAATGGAAAATATAGGATGTCAGAAATATCTGATTTTCACCTTGTATTTTCTGTATAAGTATGCCAATCATTGATTGGTTTTCATACTTATACACTTATATATATATATATATATATATATATATATATATATATATATATATATATATATAATAGGAAAAATAAAAGCTAAGTTAGTGAAGAAGAATAATTCTTCTTCACTAACTTCATATCAGTATTATCTTGGAAAACCTTGATAAACTCTTCCCTTGAAATTGACTTATGATATATTTTCAACCGATGACCATTCACAAGAAGAGGTACCTTCTCTTCATCTATTGTCCTTATCTTCACTGCTCCATTATCAAAGGCTTTTTCAATCTCATATGGCCCAAGCCAATGAGTCTGAAACTATCCTTGAAAATATTTTAATTTTGAATCGAACAAAAGTACCCAATCCCTTGCTTGAAACTTATTCTCCTTGATATACTTATCATGCCATTTAGCCCTTTGCTGCTAGACTATATTGGTTCTTTGAACTGCATCTTGCTTGATTTCATCAAGCTCATTGAGTTGCTCCAATCTATGTTTTGTGCTTATGATAAATCAAGTCTCAATTGGACTGCCATCTTGAAGGTTCGAATCTGGAACTCTATAGGGAACATGACTTTCTTCCCATAAACAAGTTCATAGGGAGTATGTCTTGTTGTATTCCTCCATGTAGTTCTGTAGGCCCATAAGGCTTCAGGAAGCCTCTCTGCCCAATATCTTCAGTGTAGATGCACAGTCTTAGTGAGAATTCCTTCAATCACTTTATTGGTAGATTATACTTGACCATTTTCTTGTGAATGATAAGGAGTAGACTTTCTATGCTTGATCTTGTAATCTTCCATGAGCCTTTTCACCAATTTGGATGTAAAATGGGATCCCTGATCTGTCACAATTTCTCTTGGAACACCAAAACGAGTGAAGATATCCTCAAAAAGAAAATTAACTACAGATTTTTCATTAGCAAAAGGTAATGCTTTAGCCTCTACCCATTTGGTGACATAATAAGTACATACCAAAATATACTTCTTTTGTTTAGATGGTGGATTAATTGGTCCAACAAAATCCAAGGCCCATTTTTCAAAAGGTTCAATGAGTACCTGAGTTTGTAATGACATTTCATCTAAAGGAGCAGGTTTCCCTACCCTTTGGCAGTTGTCACACCTTTTGACATTCTTTGGCATCTTTGAAGATGGATGGCCAATAATATCCCAAATGAAGGATTTTATAGACTCTCCTCTTGTCAGCAAAGTGTCCACCACAAGGTTCATCATGACATGCTTTAATAATTTCAGGCATTTCATACTCGAACACATCTTCTGATAATGAGATCTAGACCTATTTTATACAATTCATTATTAATCCATGAATATCTTGCACTTAATTGAATGGTTTTTTTTTCTCCCTAGGAAACAAATGTAAAGGTAATTTTCCTGTAACTAAGTAATTGGCAATATCTGCAAACCAAGGAGTTTGAGTATTTATTGCAAAAAGATATTCATCAGGAAATTTATCTTCAACTAGAGTGTCATCTTTGATATTTTGAATTCTAGACAAGAAATTAACAACTGTGTTTTGTTTTCCAGGTCAGTCTAGAACGGTGATGTTAAATTCTTGCAGGAGTAATAACCATCTTGCAACTCTACCATTAGTAATAGATTTATTCATTAAGTATCTGATTGCAGAGTGATCTATATGAACAAAATTTTCATAGTCTGTTATATAATGTCTGAATTTTTTGATAGCATGAACAACAACTAAGAATTCATTTTCAGTTACAGTGTAATTTAACTCTGTGGGAGTCAAATTCTTGCTTGTGTAATAGATGGCATAGGGGACTAAATCCAGAGCTGTATCTGAAGCATCTGTTGAAATGTGAAAAGGTAGTTTCCAATTTGGACCTCTTAAGATGGGTGCTTCAAAAAAAATTTGCTTTTAAAGTCTCAAATGTCAACTGGAAATCAGGATTCCAACTGAATTCACAATCTTTGGTGAGTAATTTGAAGAGCGGGGATGCTATTTTAGTGAAATTTTCTATAAATCTTCTATAATATCCTGTGAATCCTAGAAAACTTCTAACATCCTTTTTACAACTCGGAATTTATAGTTTGGAGATGACTTCAACTTTAGATTTATCAACTTTAATTTCGTCCTCTGAGATGTGATGTCCTAAAATAGTCCCTTCTGTAAACATCATAAAACATTTTTCATGGCTTAGTGAAAGGTTTGCTTCCTTACATCTTTTAAGAACTTTTTCCAAATTTTCTAAAGCTTCTTCAAATGTATTCCCATGAACTATAAAGTCATCCATATACACCTCTACACAATCATGTATTAGATCAGAAAAAATTCCTAGTACTGCCCTTTGGAATGTTGCAGGTGCATTGCATAATCCAAAAGGAAGTACTCAGTAGGCATAAGTCTCCCATGGACAGGTGAATGTGGTTTTATCTTGGTCTTCAGGTGCTACCTGAATTTGATTGTAACCACTAAAACCATCCAAAAATGAGAAATAATTCTTACTTGCTAATGTATCCAATACTTGATCTATAAAGAGTAAAGGAAAATGATATTTTAGGGTAGCCTTATTTAATTCTCGATAATCAATGCATACCCTCCATTTACCATTCTTTTTAGGCACAATCACTAAAGGGGAAACCCACTGGCTGTCTGAAATTGGGTAAATGAAGTTTACATTCAACAATTTTTGCAACTCCTCTTTCACGATTTCCCTAAGATTTGGATTCATCCTTCTTTGAGGTTGTTTGATAGGTTTAAAATTTTCCTCAATGTAGATGTGATGTATAAAAATCTTAGGAATAATTCCTTTCATGTCAGTGTATTCCCATGCATATGCAGAAGAATGTTGTTGTAATGTTTTGATTAGCTTTTCTTGTTGTAATTTTTCCAAGTTATTGTTTATGTTCAAAGTTTTTCCTGGGAAGATTTCAACTATAGAGCTACCAAATTATTCCACAGAATAAATAGATATCTGCCTAGATGACAAATATTCAATATTGATTTTTTTTTGAAATTGATCATGTTCATATTCTGGGGATGATTAAAAAATTTCCATTGAATTTAAGATTTGACTATCTTCACTAATGGTTGAAATAGTAAAAAGAGGTTGTATATCATTTTCATCATCAATCCATTCTTTGTTATCTAATTCTGTGAGTGTTCTTGCTGGAGGATATAGAGTGAATTTATTTGTTGAGTTACCATTAGAGATATACATGTCACCAGATCTACAGCTAATGAAAGCATCAGCTATAGCCAACCAAGGTCTTCCTAATATAAGTGGATGTCCTCTTAGATTGTTCTTAGGGGTTAAGATAATAAAATAAACTGGGTACTCCCAAGAGTCTAAGGACACTGAAATACCTTCTAACACACCATATGGCTTGATTACAGATCTATTTGCTAATTGCAGTAATGTAGGTGTATAAAGAAGATTAGGAAGCTTGAGTTGTTCCATGGTTTTTTTGCTCATGATGTTTATTTCTACTCCTAAATCAATCAATGTATTTGGAATTTCAACTCCATTGATATGTGTTTTTACAGCTGGACTTCTTGGATCTAAATGTTTTTGTATGGCAATTTTTCCCATCATTATGTCTGCTATTTTTCCTACAAGCTGAATTCTTTTGTTTTTCTTCCCGATTTCTTCATGCTCAACTCCTTTATTGTTTTAGCTAGAATTGGAATCTCCTTAATGGCTTGTAACAAAGAAAGTTTGATACAGATATTTTTCAATTCATCTATAAAATCATAATTGGGCAACATAATATGCTTTTCTATCCCTCTATCAATTTGTAATCTTTCAGGAAAAGGAGGTGTAGAAGTAGGTACTGATGGTTGCTCTATGATAGGAGTTGATTTTACTGGTTCTTTTTGTTTTTCATTTTCAGAATTCTGGTTTTGAAGAGACGTTCCTTCTTCAAAACTTTTATTTGGCTGTAGAGAAGCTTCCTTAGAATTGTCTTGTTCTTGAATAACTACAAAAGACTTTTTCTTTTCTAGTATCCTACCAAATCTAAGTTGGACATCATTAAGATCTAGGGGAGTAATCATGTAGGTTGGAAATTGTTGTCCTTCTATCATATAGGTATTTTGAGGATTTTTTATTGCTGGGGTTTGGTAATGGTTGGGCAGATAATTGATTTGGTCTTTGTGGAAATGGTAGTGAAAGTTGTGGATTTTGGTTTTGGAGTTGGGGTTGTTGATTTTGTTGAGGAATTTGTTGGAGAGGATAATTTGGATATGATGGAGGATATTTATAATATTGAGAGAATATTCCATAGGGATTTTTCATTCCTTGAGCCTAAGGTTGAGATTGAGATTGAGATTGAGCCCAAGGTTGCTGCCAAAAATTCCAATTTGGTGGGGACTGAGTATATATTTGATTGTTAAAGCCTTGAGCTTCTGGCCGCTGCCATGGTCTTCTAGAGACAAATAAAAGAGATTTTGTTGGATTTTAAGTTGTTTCTTCTTGAAAAACAGCCTTAAGACCTGGAATTGATGGACAACTCTTAGTCTCATGATTTTCTGAACAAATCATACAGGTCTCTATGAATTTTTCATCAAGAGGACATTCTCTTAAAGCATGCTTCTTTCTGCATTTGGTACAGAAAATCGCTAAAGAATCAGTCTCGGCTTTCTGCTTGTTTTGTAATTTAAGGGTGTCTATCTGTTCACTAAGACTCCCTAAAATGTCTGTTTTAAATTCATCAAGCATGTTTCCAATTTCTGCCCTACTCACTGTTCCAGTTGCAGATCTATTTACCCTAGCAAGAGAAGGATCTCTTGGACCTTTCCCAGTTTTTGATTTTCCTCTTGAGAGATGAATACATAATTCTCCAATGCCAGGTAATGGGAGTTGAGAGATACCCCCATTTCCCATCATGTTAAGGATGTTTATCCATTCATTTCTAATGGCTTTCAATAAAAGAGCTTTTAAAGTATCTCGATCTAGATTATCCATTTTTGCTCCTTTTATGTTATAGTTGAATATTTCAATTAAATCCTCCAAAGTGTCATCCTCTTTTTGCATCATTTTAAACACTTCATCCTTTTGATTGATAGGTATGAAATAATCCAAATATCTTTCTAAAAATGCTCTCTTCATGTCATTCCTTGTTCTGATATACCGAGTGATCAAACTCATGAACCATTTTAGAGCTACTCTTTTCAATGTTGAAGAAAATAATTTGAGTTTTTGAGAGCCTTGTAAATAATCATAAGTTCTGCACAATACTTCAAATTCAAACAAAAAGGTTTCAGGGTTTTCACTTTTTAATCCATGAAAATTTGGGAGGACAGAAGGTGAGATATTTTTCATTGTGGCATTTGTTTCTTCATCAACTATAGGGAATCCAAAAAAACTATCAATTACCCTATTTCTTCTGCCTCCTTATGCATTTCCTCTACCTCTTCCTCTATCTCCTCCTCTACCTATACCTCCTCCAAATATTACATTTCCTCCATTTAGAATTTCTCCTTCTCCTTCTCTTTCTTCTCCTTTTTCCTGCCATTATAGATTCTTCAGAGCTGATATAAGATTCAACGTGTAAGGTTAACTGCTCTTCCTCTAGTTCTTCTATCAATGGTATGTTGAAGAAAGGATCTTCTTCTTCCTCGCCACTAGGAATTTCTAACTCTTCAACCAGAATATGTTCCCCTGTAGAGGTGAAAAAGGTTACTCCTTCTGTTGGAGATCTAGGATCTTCTTCCTCTAAGACTGCCTCAGTGGATGAAGTAGGAGATCCTCCTAATTGGATTTCTGACCTTAGAACTTTAGGAAGTCTATGGCTAGTGAAGTATGGAATATGAGTTTGAGATGGAGGTGTATCACTTCTTAGTCTTGGTGGAGTGAGTGATGTTGTAGGGATTAAACTCCTGCCTCTAGCTATGAATCTGCCCCTAGAGTCTCTTTCTCTATGCATATAATTTTTTAGATGTAAGAAATGAGGCTACTTAATTACACTTCTCCGACAACGGCGCCAAAATGTTTAGTCAATTTAATGTCTTAAATTGCTTGCATAAATTATCAACCGAGGTTTTGTAAACTGATGAAGTGTGATGCAATGTATGTGCTTAGTTAACATTCTTCTTACTTCATTGTTTGTATTTTATATTGTTTTTGGGGGTTTTTGTTCTTTTATGTCTAATAATGTTCAATCTAAAACTATGAAAAGATTTAAATGAATCTAATGAATTTTAAGAAGGAAGAAAAATAAGTGTTCCTAAGTTAACCTAATTTGCATAAAAATAAACCAAAGACTGTTGGCTAGTTAGAATCTAATGTGGAAAACAGAGCATCTACCTTATCTTATCATTAGTCCTATTCCATGGATCTAATTCTGAGATTAATATTGCAGTGTTGTTCTAAGTAAAAGCAGAAAATGAAAACACTAATGTACTTCTAGTTACTCCAACATTCAATTATGAAGTGTTAACTTCTTGAGATGATGTGTAAGCAACTATTTATACTTTAACTTCTAATGTCCTAGAAAAGTAAGAAAATTGTGCAAAGGAAAACATCTAATGTATATTTAGCTACTCCTACATTTAATTATGAAGTTTTACCTTCTTGAGATGATGTTAAGTAACCAATTATACCTAATGATCTAGAAAAGCAAGTAAAGAATGAAGAAGGTAACTCAGTAATTGCATTCATTAAACATTCAATAATTCAGTCTTGAAAAATGATTAAATCAATCTCCTTGGAATGACCTTGAGGAATATCAGTGATGCAACTAAGTAAGGTTCTAGAAAAAAAATGTGAAAGCATGTAAAACTGATTGTAAACAACTTAATGTATATTTGATTTTCCCCAACATTCAATGTGAAGTATTACCCTCTTGAGATGCTGTGTAAAAAGTCAATTATACCTTAGTTTATAAGTTCCTAGAAAGAAAGTAAAAATGTACAGAGTAAACTCAATAACTCTATGAATTAGACATCCAATCATTTAGTTCAGGATCATCCTCTTGAAATGGCTTTTGAGAACATCCATTGACACAGTTAATTGATAGCTCTATTTTAAGAAAATAAATGGCATAATAGTAAGAAAAACTAGACAACTGTATATTCTTATTGCTTCAATCTTAATTCGATTTGAAAACAAAATTATCTATCTTCACGAAATATTTTAGAAGAACAAGGCTGCACAGTTATGATTTAACGTTATGCTAATGATCAAAATTGGAATGAAACATTAATCTAATCAGAAAACAGAATTGCTAAAAACAGAGTAATGGAAATTAAACTAAAAACAACAAATGTAAAACCTCCTCCAATGTAGGGGCCCTCTACAACTTATTTGGTTGAAATGCTAGCTGGTTAAAGATGCACTTAAGCAATCATTGGCAACACGAACTTTGTATTATAATAGAACGAAGTCTTAATACAACGTATCAGCAAAAAGCTTAAACTTAAAACTTAATTTCTTAATTATCTCTCTCGGTTCTGTACAATCGATATTTAAAGAAAATAAACATAACTGTCTATGAGATAATCTTGCTACAGGTGGCTAATTCGAATTATAGAATTGCAATAGGACTATTTAACTCTTAATTTGCTATGATAGAGCAAATCAAGAGTCCTGCTATTCTCGGCTAACGTACTTTGCCCATGCCTTTGACCATGATCTTAGGCCTCCTTTTCTATCGGTCTTGACCGAGTGAATAGGACAAAATCCATGTGGAGATGATTCTGGAAATGCCCATGTGACTCAATTCTTCATTTGACACCTCAAACCTGCCAGACCATGAGAGTAGCTACAAAATCCACGATTAGCTATAGAATAGGCTGCGTTTTGGAGCTAAATTGAAAAAATCTATTCAATTACAAGAACACGAGAATATAACATGCCAATCATTTTAATTCATTCATTGAGACAAAACATAGCATTTATCATTGATTAGGGTATGTGATCTTATGAGAAAGTAAGGAAAAAGGAGAGAAAGGATGTCAAAGAGAAGGTAATTATGAGCTTCAACAATTACTAACACAGAAGAAGAGGTTATACTCCCTTCACGTCAAGAATCTTTAGATCTTAGGCAAAGTGAATCGATTTACTATAGCCCATTTAAACAAGATCCTTGGTATTCTCAGTTAACCGAATTTCTGCACAATTCTGGTCTCAACTATTTGCCACCCCGAATTCCTTTTTATGCCATACCAAGAGGTAATTACAGACCTTCATTAAATATGTCTGGTGAGTCATCCATGTTTTCTACATCACCAGAAACTCATTTGTATGGTGGTTCGTTTGTTCCTTCGGGATACTAGTCGTTTTCTGGTACTTTCTTAGGAGCATCTCCCTCACCCGAAAAACTAGTACAATCATTTGGTCCCAATGAATCTCATATCGAAAACTTGAATGCTGAACAAGTCTACATGATGTCTGGAAATATCCCTATCCCTAACCCTCAAGGTAGCAATTTACCACCTAGGGGGCAACCTCAAGGTAGTAATTTACCGCCTAGGGGATACCCTCAAGGTAGCAATTTACCGCCGGGGGGGGGGGAGCCTTAAGGGTAGTATATACCGCAAAGGCAGTACATACCTCAAGGACAATATGAACATCAAGGGCAATACTCTATTCCAAGGACAATACCCTATCCCAGTGCAACAGTATTTTCAAGGACAACAACCTCCATTGGGGCCACCGTTTTATCAAGAACAACAGTTGTTTCAGGGAGGTCAATATTTTAGTGGAAATTATCCATCCAACTAACAAACTTATGTTCCAAATTATCAACCTAGTTATGGTCTATCTTACGCATCACAACCTTCAATGGGAGCTCCATATCCTGGAGTAAACACAGTGTGGAATCCGCCATTGAATCAATAGAATTCACAACCTACCGTGCAAATGCCTTACCAACAGCCTGGTCAGCCAGTTGCTTACACTCAAATTCAACAACTTGCCCAACCTATGCTTCAAGTTATACTTCAGGTATCCGCACCTAGTAGTGTTCATCAACCTAGTCCGAGTACACCTAGAACTCCACCTCAAACTGCTGCATCAACTTCTGTTCAACAACCTACCACACCTATCCATGGAATTTCTACAACCCTTATTTCTACATCCCCTCAAGTATCACAACCGATCCCTCAAGTCACTGCTCATCAACCTGGACCCACAGTTCAGACTATTGTTCAGATGTCTGCAAGAGAACCTAGTACAAGTACGGTTGTAACAAGCCAACCTCAGTTTGTTTATCAACCATATCAAGGGCAGTATCAATACAGACTTCTAGTACAAACTCTAATATACCAGCATCAATCATACCCTGGTTACACATATCAAATACCAGCTCAACCTCAGTATGGTACAACTAATCCTAGTTATCCAGGAGGCATTCCAATCCCAACTGCACAGGCTATTCCAGGATATCTTGGATATCCTCCTCCTGGTGCTGGTCTGATTCCGCAAGGTTATCCAGCAGGACCCTAACCGTCGGTTACCATTCATTACAACTTTGGATTTACCTGATTTGTCACGCCTAACGAACGATCCAATTTTTTATCTTCTGTTTTGGCCGCCAATGCCAAACAAGTTGCCTAGTGATCTTCCTAAGTTCGAAGGTAATTCGGGAGAAGACCCCTCAAACCATGTCATGACTTACCACCTCTGGTGCACATCCAACTCTTTAATCGACGATTCCATTCGATTAAGACTGTTTCAGAGAAAACTGATAGGATTAGCTGTAAAGTGGTATATTGAATTACCACGTGGCTCATTCAACAATTTCAACGCGTTAGCAACAACTTTCTTAACACACTTCTCGTTGCCAGTCAGATACGACAATGGTACAAAACTTTTAAATTTGTTAAAAAAAACTACGTCTACATACATTTTAGATCACATAAATGAATGGAGATGTAGACGACGTTTAGTGAATTTTTTTTATTCCGGATCAGATTTTGGCAGAATGGTTCATCAAATCATTGCTTCCAAAGATCACTGAAGATGTGGCTAAGGGAGGAGTTGTTACGGAAGAATAGGTCATTGCTCAAGTGCAGTACTTAGACCTTGTATATACACAGTCCGGTACTTTATATGAAAACATTCCTGACTTACCAAGTCCTGGTCAAATAACTGCAACTCCTTCAGGTTCTCATGTTGCAGACAATGTAATTGGTTTAGTTAGTGCTAATAAAAATAAGAATAATTCCTCTACCCTTGAATACCATTTAAGGAAAAACTAAATCATCAGACAACTTGACTGCTCGAATGCTGTTGCGCTCGGGTCCTCTCTAGGTCGCGCTGCTGCTGCAGCCGCGCCTGGCCTTCCAAGTGCCCTCGGCTCTGCTCCCTCTCTTCTTCAGGCATGGCCCCTCCGGGCTCCTCCCCGGAGGCTGATGCCGCTCAACTCGCCTTCTCCGACCTTGTTAAATCTCTGTCGCCTCAGAGGCCTCTATCGACAATCTCCAAATTTGTAAAGAAACTTGAGGGCCTTCAGGAAGTCATTCTTCCTCCTTCTCCTCCTCACATGGCCGCTCTTTATTTAGCTGAAAAAGGACTTATAGGACAGTTCACTAGGCTTTGGCCCTCTCCGAGAACAGTGCAACGATGGGTAGAGCGAAATTGGGCCGATAAAATAAATGGCAAAATCTCCATACGCTTTTGTGGGAAAGGGTATTTCACTTTTCTTTTCGAATCCAAGGAGGACAAGGATTTAATCTTCAAGAACAGGCCTTATTTCATGGACTCTAAAGGTCTATATCTTAACAAATGGACCCCGGACTTCAATCCTGAGCTAGATGTGCCCAGCGCGGTTCCGGTTTGGGTTTGACTTCCTCACCTCCCTCTCCACTTTTGGGGAGACAAATCGGTCTGTGCCATTGGGAATGCTGTTGGCAAATTCATCGATCGCAGCGAACCAAAGGACAACATGTAAGCATGCGCTAGGATCTGCATTGAGGTTGACTTGGGTAAAGGGCTCCCGGAGGCCATCAAGCTCAAGGTGGATGACTGGACTCACATCCAGTAGCTTGATTACGAGAAGATCCCCTTCAAATGTAAGGTATGCCACAAATACAACCACTTTGCAAATCGTTGTTCTAAATTTATTGATGTTTAAAACCCTGACCAAGAAGCACAATGGGAAACGGTTAAAAAAAAGAAATCTGCCTCTAACCCTAAAGATACCCCATCCTCTTATCCTCCTAAAATCAACCCCTTAGCCTCCAACTCCACTCCCTCTTCCTAGAAACCCCCCATTCATCCTTCTGCATCCTCTGTCCAGCACCCCCCCCCCCTCCTCCAAATTCCAACTTGGAATCTTCCAACCCCTTCTCCTCTTTAACCCCTCTCGAGGATGATCCTCCTCTTTTCATCCCCCTCTCCCAACCTGATGCTCCAAGCTCCTCCCCTTCCCACTGGGATCCCCCCTCTGCCCCTAATCCCCCCACCATCCGTGCTACTAGAAACTCTTCGAAAGAGCATGGTGCAAACCTCAAACCTCAGAAAAAGCAAGGGCCTGGCAGGAGATCCTTCAAGCAACAAAGAGACGAAAATGCTCAAAAATACATTGCAATGGGCACCCAAAACCCTATTGAAACCTAAATTTTGGACCAAAATAGCAAGGATATGGGGGCTAAGGAACAAGGAGGGCGAGGAACCCTTCATACCACTGGTACTCAATGATGAAAGTCCTTTCTTGGAACAACAGGGGATTGGGGCACCCCTCCAAAACCGTTGCCCTCAAAGATCTGATAAGACAGGAGAAACCTGGAATTCTTCTCTTGCAAGAAACTAAACAAGGGAAACCAGAAATGAAAGACATTATTGACAAGCTCAAGCAATATGATGGCCTTCTCTCTGAATCAAGAGGGGCTTCTGGGGGTCTTGTCACCCTTTGGAACAACAGTGAATGGAGACTTAACAACAACATTATTAACTAGAATTAGATCAAAGTCATTTTGGAGAACATCGGAGACAACAAAAAATAGTCACCTACAATGTTTACGAACCAAATCACTACAGAGATAAAGAATAGTGTTGGAATTCTATCAAGGCCGACATAGATGAAGAGGAGAACAGTTATATAATAATAGGAGGAGATTTTAATCTCATTCTCCACTCCAATGAAAAAAGAGGAGGAGCCTTCACTCAAGATCCTTTCAGAACTCAGTTAGAAAGCATCATGCAGGAGCATGAGCTGGTTGACATAGTTCCTAAAAATTATAAATTTACATGGAGCAACCACAGAATTGGGAAAGACAATATTATGGAGCGACTAGAAATAATTCTTGTGGACATCACCCTCCTAGCCTCCTCCACAGCTTCGGCCCACGTCCTTCCTTTCTCTGCTTCTGATCACTATCCAGTTACGCTCACCCTTGAAGAGAAATGCCCTTTAGGGCCTATTCCTTTTAAATACAGTCCTATGTGGAACAATATTCCTGAAGCCAATAATATTTTCTGGTCTGCTTGGAGCCATCGTATTGAAGGATCTCTTGTATTCATCTGGGAAAGCAAACTAAGAACACTAAAATTGCTCTCAAGGAATGGGTTAAATTCCACTACAAAGAGCCAGAGAGAATACAAACAGATATAAAAGCGAAGACTGGAAGGCGTCCATGATAAAATTGAAACAAATGGACTCATCCCAGAGCATCGTGTGCTTGAAAATGACCTTTACTGCTAGCTTTATCATGCCGATAGAGAAGAGGAGCAGAAATGGCGCATTAAATTGAGACAAATATGGCTTCAAGGAGGTGACAAGAACTCTGCTTTTTTCCATACATAGACCAATGTTAGGAAAATTCGAAACAACATAAGTTCCATCACTGATGATGAAGGAAATCTTCATACTGATCAAGAAGCAATCAAAATGGCCGCTTCAGCACACTTTCAAGAACTTCTCACTGAAACGAGAAGTGATGAGGATTATTCTGACCTCCTCCAGTACCTTCCCACTAATGTCAATGAGGACATCAATAATCTGCTCACCAGGGAAATTGATGAAACAAAGATCTAAAGAGCAATATGAACCCTGCAACCAGATAAAGCTCCGCGCCCAGATGGCTTTTCCATTAGTTTTTACAGGACTTATTGTGGAATTATCAAAAAATATTTGGTCAAACTGATACAATGGACCCAACGCAAGTGCAAAATAGGAGGCTATACTAATGCTACTCATCTTGCCCTCATTCCCAAAGAAAATCGACCCTCCTCCTTCTCCAGATTTCGACCCATTTCCCTTTGTAACTCCTCTTATAAAATCCTGACCAAAATCTTAGCTCTTCGCCTGAAACCCCATCTTCACTCACTCATCTCTGAGAACCAAGGAGGATTCTTATCCAATAGCCAAATCTTTGATTCCATCCTTCTTATCCAAGAAGCAATCCATTCTAGCCTCTCTCGCAATGAAAAAGGATTTATCCTTAAGCTTGATTTAGCCAATGCTTTTGATCGAGTCCGACACTCTTTCCTCTTTGTAGTCCTTAAAAAAATGGGATTTGATTCCTCCTTCTTTGATCTTGTTAAAGCCTGCATTACTGGCCCTTGGATCTCCCCCCTCATTAATGGCAGGCCAGCTCCCTCTTTTCAGTCATCTTGTGGACTAAGACAAGGATGCCCCTTGTCCCCTTATCTTTTCATTTTAATGGCTAAATCCTTCAGTAAGTCCCTAGACCACAAGCGTCGGGTCAGGCTCATCACTGGCATTAAGTTTGGCAATGGAGTCAAAAACATGAACCATTCTCAATTTGCTGACGATACTCTGCTAATGGGAGGAGCCTCCAACATCATAGCTCATCGGTTTAAGTCTCTCTTGGATAAATTTATGAGCTATTATGGAGGCATGATAGATCATCTCAAAAGTTTCATTTATGGATGGAATACTTCAGCTCAGTCATTGCACAACATTGCAAACATTTTTTAGGTCCCTTATAAGTTGGATTGGGGATACTTCTCTTATCTGGGCATGCCTATGAGCACTGGTCCCCTGAAGGCTGAAGTATGGGACATCATCATCGACAAAATGAAAAGGAAAGTGCAGCAATGGGGAGCTTCTTGGCTTAACCCTGTTGGCCGCCTTATTCTCCTCAAATCGGACCTCTCCTCCCTGCCTTTATACCAGTTCTCCCTCCTTCAAGCCCCTGCCACCTTCCATCACAAAGTGGAGGCCATTATTCGACAATTTCTTTGGCAAGGTGGTAAATGTGAGAAAAAAAAATACAATCTCATTAACTGGAAGAGTGTCATACAAGATCAAGAACATGGAGGTTTGGGTATCCGCTCCCCAAAGCTTATGAACCTGGCTTTTGGTGGGAAGATAATCTGGAGGCTAATAAGTGGCAAGCCTACCTGGTGGAAGCGAGTTCTGGAAGTTAAATACCTAGACACTTCAAGGCAGAATCTGCTTGACCAAGCTATCCCCAATAAATCTTGCACAAGGATCTGTGGGCTTTGTAAAGAAGCTATTTCCTCTCTAGCCCATAATATATCCAAAGCGCCAAAGGGTGGCAGCAACATCAGCATTGGGGCGGACAGAATTATGGGGTAGGCCCCCATTAACAGTAATAAGGGAACTCATCATATTCTGGCCTATCTCAGCAACATGGGATCGCATAGCTTAAACCAGATATCCACTTGGGATGCTCAATCTCTGATTTGGACCGAGTGGCAATTCCTCGAAGTCCCAGATCCTTTAGAAGCGAGTCTTGCAGCCCTCCAAACTCATCTTCATGGCATTGCTCCTTTAAAGCAGGACTGTGAGGATGATTTTTGTTGGGATCAATCTGGATCGACCTACTCTATTAAAGCAGGCTATCAAACTCTTTGCAATATGGAATACCCTGCGCCCACATTGTCCCTCTGGAAATTAGTTTGGAGATCTGAGGTCCTCCCCAAGATCAAATTCTTCATTTGGACCTTGTTCAAAGGGAAAATCTTAACCTCTGATAATTTATAAAAACGAGGTGTGATTGGCCCCTCTTGCTGTCCAAACTGTCAAGCTGCTGAAGAAACCATCGAACATATCTTCATTGAATTCCCCTTTGCTACCAGCTGTTGGAAGGAGCTCACCTCAAATTCCAACCTCCCATGGGGCTCACACAACACCATTGTTGAAGCCTTGGGCCTATGGAAGAAAATCTATCCCTGGAAACACAAAAATAACAGTATAGCAAAAATATTTTGGGATACTCTCCCCCTCATAACTCTTTGGAATATTTGGCTGGCTCGAAACCGAAAAGTTTTCAAGGACAAAGCAACCGACTTTAGGAAGCTGTGTAGTAAAGCAAGAAGTCTTACTTTGGAAACTATCTCAACTAAGAATCATGCAAATCAGATTGATTACAAGGATCTATGTGTGGAAGAGCGCAACTTCATAAGCTACCTGCTGGATAAAAAAAACATCATCAATCACAGAAACAACCTCAACAATCAATGGAACATCACCAACAACAGTTGGAAAATTCGATTGAGCGAGGAGGATTTCAGCATCTAGTTAAAAAATTGCAAAAGACCCTCTCTATTCTTTGATGGTGCGTCTAAGTCCAACCCGGGCATGGTAGGGGCTGGTGGAATTATCTGCAATGAGGAGGGTAACATCATTTCTTCCTTTGAATGGGGATTGGGAGCTCTCTCCAATAATAGGGTCGAATCTCTCGCTTTGCTTCAAGGCATTTTACAACTGCAAAAGCTTGGCATAAACAATGCCATGATCTTCAGTGATTCGACCATTATCATCAGCATTATGGTTCATAAACGCTCATCATCAAATGTGGCCCTTCAACAAACCACAAGCAGATGCCAACTCCTTATCGAAAATATGCAGGGTGTCATCTTCTATCACATTTTCCGCACCCTCAACAAGGAGGCGGACCTTCGTGCCAACAGGGTTTGTCACAGATCCATAGGAGTCCTCTCCTGCAACGAGGTCGATCTCCAAATCCACCTGCCATGATTATGCTCAATCAACTATGGATCAACAGCAAATGGCTCATCTCTCTACGGACCCGGGGTGCCTTTGCCATCATAGTTCTAATTCAGAGGCATTTTCACGTGCCTCCGGACCACGCGCATGGATTTTTTACCATTACTGTAATGATTTCAAATCTTTTTTCTTCTGATTGTTATCTCCCTCTACATTTTTACCCCTTTCGAGGCTGCTGTCCTCCCCAATCCCGTGCTCGATTCCTCCCTCCGCACTCTCATGACTTCCCGTGGCCTGTCTGACGCCCCTCCCTTCTTATACGCCCTCCTCTCCTCTCTGGCTATCGCTTTTCTCCCTGCACTGTTTGCTGTGGAAGCCTCCTTTCTGCTTCTGTGTTTTTCCCTCTGTGGGTGTGCCCACCGCCCCTTGCGCTCTCCTCCTGCCTTCAGCACCAGACCCCTTACTCCCGTTATCATACGCTTCATCCTTACTGATTGAAGTCTCGTCCCTCTCCATTTTCTCTTCCCTGTTTCTGTCACAGTCTTCTGGAAATTGGTTATTACTGCTCAGAATGGCAAGGAGTGAAGACTGTCTGCATTGTGCTGACCTCCAAGCGGAACTGGAGCAAATCCAAGCCCATCAGAAGATCATGGATGACAAGCTTCATTTTTAGGCTAAGCTGGCTGAAAGAGAGACACGAAGCCGATCTCAGTTTCTTCCACCAGAGGGTCACCTCCCTCCAGGAGAAATTCAAATAACTCTCCAACAAGTGCACCCACGCACAAGAATCAATTGAAATTTTGAAGTACACGTTGGAAAAGAATACTGCACTGAGCTCCAGCTCTACAAATGCAAGAAACCAAGGAGTAGAGGCCAATCCTGAAGACTCCACCGCTCACCAGATCTGCCATATAAACATAGACTAATCGTGTCTTGCAAGTTTATCTTCTTACTGTTTCAGTTCATCCGAATCTATGCTCTTTCTGTTTTTCAGGTTTTTTTGAAAGTTAGAAGCAAAAGGGTGACAACAGACATCACTGCCACACCTCTCTCTACCACTTATATATCACCTCTTTTAACCATTGGAGCTTCGTCTCCTCTTTTTTTTTTTAATACTAATAGCAACCGACTTTGTTATTATTTATAAAAAAAAAAGAAAAAAAAAAGAAAAAAAAAGAAAAAAAAAAAAGGTCCTCCAAAACTACTTCTCCTATCATAACTTTACCAGATTCACCAAAAGGAGATTCTTCCCTTGAAACTTCTACCGAAATTCATGTTGTAGACTCATCTACAGCTAATCCTAAAACCGGTAATAAGAATAAAGGAAAGAATAAAAATGAACAAACTTCATCTTCCAAAGAGAAAACCGAAAAGAATGAACCAAATGATGAAAAACGGAAACCTCGTTATCCTTGTCTTATGTGTGACGAGGATCATTATACTAAAGAGTGTCCACATCGGTCTGAGGTCTCTAAGTTTGTCAAAGGTTCACCCAGACCCGTTGTCTTGAAGGATCCTTTTCCCACTCAAGATAGAAAAATGATAGGATCTTCTTCAAATTCATCGGAAGATGTTTTAATGATGTCTAAGGTTATGGTTGCGACTCTATCTCAAGACTATGGAACTAAAAATTTTGTAACTAGTAAAGAGATAGGAAATTCTAGTCAAACACCAGACACATCTCCTTCAGTTTCTGATCCGCTTCATATCGAGAAACCTAATCCTGATCTAGTAATTAAACTGCCTGCTAAAGGTGTACTTCGAAAGTCAGATTTCAACCCACGTGCGAGAGCTGCTCAGAATTACAACATTGTTGAAGATTTGGCGATATCCCCTTAAGCAATGTCGGCCTTAGAAGTGCTACAATCATGTCCAACACAAAGGAAATTACTGTTATCAGATATTGGAGCTATTGATCTTTAGGATTCTAACCTCGTGGTCTTTGATTTAGAAAATTTTACATCGAGACTCCCTCATCAGATGGCTTTTCATATACCAATATTAATAAAATCCAGACAAGTTTTTCGTACTGTTATTGATGAGGGTGCATCCACATGTATAATGTCGTTAAACTGTTGGAAATCTCTCGGTTCTCCAACACTCAACGAATCCCCCACAATTCTTAAATCCTTTCATGGAAGAGGATTTCATCCTTACGGAATACTCCAGTATCTACATATAGAAGTAGAAGGTAAAACCGTTAATCTAGATGTGGAAGTTTTTGATGCTCCTCTTGATTACAACCTTCTTTTGGGTCATAGTTGGTCTATGCCATGACTGTTGTCGTTTCCTCAGTTTTTCGATTAATCATGTTTCCTCATAAAGGAAAGATTGTGAAAATCGATCAATTGTCCTATTTTTCGTCAGACCCTGCTTCTACAGACAAGGTCCAACACGTTGGAAAAACGACTATCCCATATGAATATGTTGGTGTAGGTTTAGTAAAGGACTCATTTTTTATGGGAAATTTCGCTATGCCTCTACCCAACGTACCGTGTACAATAGCCAACATCAATATGCTCTCATCAAGCACTATACCATTCGATGACACTTGGATAGTGCCTTCAGCATCAGAACTGGACTCTTTCAATTGCGAGATACCTTTGAGTCCTTTTGAAATGGCATATGTCACAGTATAGTTGCATTCCGACACACTTTCAACTACCCTTGATCAAATGAATGTGATCACCGAAGAATCCTCTTCTCTATCAAGCTCAGCCTTGACATCACTTTCCGATCCCTTTCAACATGTGTTTCGTACTGATGAAAGTATTAGAGAAAGTTTGTCATCAGATGAATTACCCTAGGATGATCTTCATCATAGATCTTCATTTTTACCTGATCTTGATAGGTTTGAAAATGATTTTTCGTCTATTTTTACAATTGATTACGTCAAAGAACCACAAAATCCCATATCGATTACACATTCGGATTCTAAGACCAATTTGGGAAATATTTCCAGAGCGGTTCCTATCGACATATCAATTAAACCATGAATTATTGAAAACATTCATATAGGTGCTTCTTGTACGATGGAAGAGATTAACACATACAAAGCCCTATTTCAATAATTCTGAGACATATTTGCTTGGTCTTACGAAGAGATGCCAGGAATCGATCCAAAGATTGTAATTCATGAAATTAAGACATACCCGGATGCCAAGCCTATTAGACAAAGATTACGTCCAATACATCCGCGGAAAGCTGTTGCTATTAAAGCTGAAGTTGAGAAGCTATTACGAGTAGGATTTATTTATCCAATACCATTAACAAATTGGGTATCAAATATAGTTCCTGTTACCAAGAAACAAGGGACTATACGAGTATGTGTCGATTATAGGGACATTAATAAAGCATGTACAAAAGACAATTATCCTACCCTTTATATCAACCAAATTATCGATGATTGTGTCGGAAATGAAATTTTTTCATTTATGGATGGATTTTCCGAGTATAATCAAATCAACATACTCCCTGCCAATCAAACGAAAACAAAATTTATATGTCCTTGGGGGACGTTTTCTTATTGCAAATTACCTTTCGGATTGAAAAATGCTGGTGCAACTTTTCAAAGGGCTATGTCTTACGCTTTTCATGACATCAAACATATCGTACAACCTTATCTGGATGACTTACCTACTCACTCTTTACGCAGAGAGGATCATCCTACACACTTGAGAGAAATTTTCATGACATGTAGGCATTACAAAATTCGTTTGAACCCGCACAAATGTGTTTTTTGTGTGAACTCAGGATGATTACTGGGATTCATTGTTTCGAAAGACGAAATTCATGTCAATCCCTCGAAGGTTGAGGCCATCATTAGGTTATCCCGAACTATGCTAAGTTGACAAAAGGTTTTACCTGTTTGTTAAAACAAAGTGTTCCTTTTATTTGGGATGAGATTGCTGATAAATATTTTGATACATTAAAACACACGTTGACCAATACAACGTTGTTGCATCCGCCCAATTATCACTAGGACTACTTTTTATACTTGGTTGCCTATGATTCCACCATTGGAATGGTTTTAGTTCAAGAGGATGAATCTCACAATGAGCATGCGATCTATTATCTAAGTCAGAATCTGAACCCGACGGAAATCAAATATTCGCATGTGGAGAAATTGGCTTTGGAAATAGTTCAAGCTGTCCAACGATTTTGTCACTACCTACTGTTACGTAAAACAACTGTGATATCTAATTTCAACCCAATGATGTATATTTTGACAAAACAATTACTCGGGGGAAAATACTCTAAATGGATTGTCATCCTACAAGAGTTTGATTTGGAATTCGAGAAATATAAATCAAAGAAAACACTGGTGTTTGTAGAGCTTATGTGTGACTTTCCCAATACTGAGACATAAACCGTGGTAGAGAATCCCATTGTAGATGAATCTCTGTTTCTTATCAGTACATTAGATCCATGGTATGGATATATCATTATATATATTCAAACCCAAACCTTTCGCCCAGAGCTTTCACATTCATATCGAAGAAGAATCCGATATCAATCCCAACAATACAATATTGTTGGAGACACTCTTTATCGTCATGGTGCGGATTCTGTCTTTCGACGTTGTATAAATCACGAAGAGGCTGAAATGGTTTTGAATGATTTCAACTCTGGAGCGTGTGGTGGTCATATGTATGGGTTTGCTACAACCCAAAATATATTGCGCACTTGTTATTTTTGGCCGTCATTATTCAAAGATTGTATTATTGCAGTCCAAAAATGCCACAACTGTCAAATTTTTGATATAAAGATGCGTGCACCTCCAGCTCCTCTTCAACCAATCATTGTTGTCAGTCCTTTTGCAAAATGGGGCATTGATTTCATTACATGTAACTCGCAATGCCGGGGCGCATGGGTATATTATTCTCGCTGTAGATTATTTTACTAAATGGGCCGAGGCGGTGCCTACATTCAGGGCAGATAGCAAAACTGAAGCTACTTTTGTATTCAATCATGTCATTGCTCGTTTCGGTGTGCCTCAAGCTATTATCACAGACCATGGGAGTCATTTTCGAAATATTATGATGACCGAACTTTCCGATCAACTTGACCTGCGCCATGATAATTCTGCTCCATATTACCCATATTCCAATGGGCAAGTTGAAGCTGTCAATAAGGTTTTAACAACCATGATTAAACGAATTATCAGAATTCACAAATCAAATTGGCATACCATTTTTTTTTTCGGCACTATGGGCATGCGAACCTCTGCAAAAACTGCTACAAGGTTCACTCCTTTTCAACTTGTATATGGTTTAGAAACAATGTTACCCATTGAATTTGAAATCCCGTCACTCAAATTAGCCATTGAGTTATTACCAGCTACTTTTGAAGAGGAATTTTTTTTTTTTACTTAGCACAATTAGATGAGACTCGGCATACCGTTGCATTAGCTGCCGAAGCTCATAAGAAATGTGTAAAATCTCAATACGATCAAAGTGTCACCCCTCGTGTTTTTTCAGAAGGTGACATAGTCTTAGTATACGACCAAGCTAACGATAAGCTAGGTGCTGGAAAATTCAAACTGATGTGGCATGGTCCCTACATTGTCAAGCTTGTGCTTTCAAAAGGGGCCCATGAATTGACTGATTATGACAGTCTCTTTAGATAAGCCCAGAAATGGTCTTTATCTTAAGAGATATTATGCTTGACTTTTGTGTGAAGATCTTTTTTTTATAATAGTTAAATTAGCTAAGCATGCCTTAGATTAGATAAGTATGCCTAGATTAGTTTTGCTCTTACCACTATCTCTGTTTATCTTGATTACTCTTGATATTGCAGATGTCGACATCCCTTCAAACATACATTGGTTTTGCTGATGGCGCCTGTCGTAGTACTCAGAATATCTCTTCCGCAGCTTGGGTTATCTATTCACTCACCGATGAGTTAGTTTCTATGCATGGGGTATGCCTTGGTCAAACAACGAACAATATTGCAAAATATAGCGCAATCATTGAGCTATTATCTGATGCCATTTCATTTGGTATTTGACGTTTGATCATTAGGTTGGATTCATAACTCATTGTATTACATTTAAACAGGGTATATGTAATTATAAATCCAGTGTTATTGAGATTATTTTTGAAGGTTCGTCTCTTGGAACGATAGTTTGATTACATTGAATATCAACACATTTCAATAGATTTAAACACATTTGCCGATGCATTATCTAATCGTGTTCTAAATAGACATTTTGCAACATTAACATAGTAAACCAAAACAACATTCAATCCATGTTGAATAAGATACTCAGAGAAAGTAGTTTTTTTTCATTAAGATAGGTTTGTTTTCAAAAAATATTACATCGTCTATGATCATAGGTTCCAACACCTTATGATCTAATATATACTAATACAAAAACAAAAATGTCAATCCACAATGATCATCCACTATCCGTGATGACGATCATGGTAATAGACTATGGCGTGCACCACCTTGCACAGAAATCTCATAAAAGGTCCTGGAACACTTGTAACATGTCTCTGAAGCTGGAGAGGAATGTCATCTGTTCCTGTCTCAGGAATGTCTATGGTTAACCTCTCTAGGTTGTGTTCCATATCTTCTAGGATCTTTGCTGCCTGATCCTGTGGATGCGTTATAGGTTGTGCTTGCCTCCTATCAAAGTGGCAGAGTGTAGCTGGTCGTTGTGGACCGAAATCTGCATTTAAATATTGTTATCAATATTGGATGATTAAAAAACAAATAAAAATTAGATTAAAAACATCAAAATAGTTCATTTACCTGATTCGTCCCACTATGCTTGTTAGGTCCCTATATTACTAGTTTAGCCCCTTATTGTTATTAGTGTAGCCCCCTTATTGTTATTATTGTACCCCTGTAACCCCAATATTGTTATTATTGTGCCCTTACATTGTTATTGTTAGGTCGGCTAGGATTACATTATGGCCCCATGGACTCCTATATATAGAAAGGAGGTTTTGTCATTTGTATCATCGAATAATTGTTCATTCATGTAATGTATTGGAGGTTGCCCCCTCGAATTGGCTTATTTATAAGGCGTTGATATCTCCTTTCTTCTATTTTTGGAGCTGGTTTTATAACATTTGGTATCAGAGCTTTGGATTCTAGGGTTTCGCTGCTCCAAACATGTCATCGTGGAATTTTCGCTATAAATTTTTTTCTACGAAGGTTCAAAAGCTAAAATTTTTAGAGTGCAAAGCCGAAATCGTGAGGAACATCATCGCAAAATTTTAGAGGTCGGTTCGCAATATTTTTGGAGCTATGATATGTGGAAGTTAGGACTTTTTGCAGGCTCCTCAATTTAACCTAAATAGGTCATCGCGACATTTTTGCTATAATTTTTTTTCTACGAAGGTTCAGAATCTGAAATTTTTAGAGCGCGAAGCCAAAATCCTAAGGAAAATCGTCGCAAAATTTCAGATCTTGGTTCGCAATATTTTCGGAGATATGGTCTGTGGAAGTTAGGACTTTTTCAGGCTCCCAAATTTCATCTCAAAGAGGTGATAGTGGGAAAATCTTCATAACTCGCTCTCTGAGCATCGGATTGGAATTCTGTAAAAAGTGAATGCAAGAAAATTGAATGTAGTTTCTTGTCTATCAATTTCAGAGCTGAAGGAGGAAGAAGTGACACGTGTCAAGTCGTACAAGTTCACTCTACTGAATTATTCCATAATTAGGACATCGTAGGAGATTGGGCACAACTTTGTCTCCAAGAATCCAAAGCAGGTCAAACTTGTGGCATTCGAAAGAGGATTCAAAGGGCTAGCTCAGCACCAAATTTCAGATATTGAAGATCCGAAATCACAGAGATAATTCAGTTTCAATATCGTGCTCCTCAAAAGCAAGAAAAAGGTGTGTATTTTTTTCGAATTACATAAGTCTAGTTTGGAAAAAAAATTAGTTTGAATTTATTCCAAGGGAATATTGAAGAATAGATATCAGCATTGGGTTCTAAAATGGCCCCTAAAAAGAATTCAACACCCATTAAGCCTTCAGAAGCCTCTACTATGACTCATGAAGACGAAGAAACACAACATGAGATATCAAAATTACAAGAGCAAGTGCACCAAATTTCGCTATCGCAAAGAGCAACAAAATATGAAATGGAAGTTTTGAAGAAAGGCATGGAAACTAATATGGATGGTTTGAAGAAAGACGTGGAAGCTAAGATGAATGGTTTGGAAGCTAATATGGAAGGCATGGAAGCTAAGATGGATGACATGGAATCTAAGATCGATGAAAAAATGGAAAACATGAAGAATGATATAAAAGTATACATCGAAGGTTTGGCAAAGTTGATACAAGAAATGCTTCCTAATGGCGAAAAGACAGTAGAGGAAAGTCATGATGAGAACAAAATAAATTTTAATCGTGATTTCATAAACTTTAATGTTGGACGGAAGAACCACCATATTCCAAAGATGGATATGAGGAAGTTTGATGGCAAGGATCCCGTAACATGGATACTACAGATGGAGCAATATTTTGATTTCAATAATGTGCAAAACACACAAAAGGTACATATTGCAATTTTAAATTTAGAACAAAATACATTTGTATGGTATCAATGGCTTTGCTCCCGTAAAAAAATTGTCACTTGGTCAATTTTTATGGAGGAAATGATAGTACATTATGAAGATACAAAAAGAAATACCTTCTTTAGCCAATTGATAAATCTCAAACAAAAGGGTTTAGTGGCAGAGCACATTGAGGACTTCCAAAAATTGAATATAAGGGTAATTGATATTCCAGAGGAACACAGGATTGATGTCTTGTAAGACTTTTAAAGGATAACATACAACATGAAGTTCGCGTTTGGGAACCTGATTCATTGGAAAAGACATTCAGGTTGGCAAGAAAAATTGAATGTAAAATTATGGAAATAAGGAAGCCTACCACTCACATCTATAAAGATGGAAGTGTTGCTACTCCTAGACTTCCACAACCTACAAGGTTGAAACCACAAAAATTGGAAGAAAAAAGAGCAAAAGGGCTTTTCTATAGTTGTGATAGAAAATACACTAAAGGTCATAAGTGCACTGAGAAGAAATTATTTTACATAGATTGTGAAGAGGAAGAAGAAAATGAACAAGAATCTTCAAAAGAAGAGGATATACACCAGGAACCAACTCTAGAAGAGGAAGAAATGAGTCTGACCATATCGTGTAATGCATTGGCAGGAATTACCACTCCTCAAACTCTCAAGATAGAAGGACATATCAAGAAGAAAAAGGTAATAGTGTTGATTGATTCAGGTAGTACCTATAATTTTATTCATTGTAAGGTAGCCAAGGAATTGAATTGTTTCCTATACCCAGCACCAGAATGTCAAGTGATGGTTGCAAATGGAGGAACTATAAATTGCTCTGGAAAATGCCATAATATCAAGCTAACCATGGGGGAATATGTGTTGACTAGTCCAATGCTATCCATTCCTATGGGAGGTGCTGATGTTGTACTAGGAGTACAATGGTTACAATCTTTGGGGACGGTAGCTTTTAATTTTCAAGAACTTTTCTTGAAATTTTTTTCAGAAGGAAAGGAAGTCGAATTACGGGGTATTGCGGGGAAGCCAGGAAGGACAATAAGCTCTAATGTCATGACAAAGCTTCTAAAGAAAGAACAGCGAGGCGTAATTGCACAATTATGCTCACTAGAAGTTCCAACATCAAAATCATCTATTTCTGCAGATCTCCAACAAGTCTTGGACAATCATTCCAAGGTGTTGAAACTCCCAAAGGACTCCCACCTATTCGTGATCATGATCATGCTATTCATTTGATTCCAGGAAGTGTTCCTCCAAACATCAGGCCTTATAGATATCCTTATGTCCAAAAGAGCTAAATTGAACGTATGATTGCAGAAATGTTAGAGGCGGGTATAATTCAACCTAGTCAAAGTTCTTTCTCTGCTCTTGTAGTATTGGTACACAAGAAGGATGGATCATGGCGAATGTGTCCGGATTATAGGGAGCTCAATAAGTTCACCATTAAAGATAAATTTCTCATTCCTGTGATTGATGAATTATTGGATGAATTACATGGAGCAATTTATTTTACCAAGTTAGATCTTCGTTCAGGATATCATCAAATTAGAATGAAGACTGAAGATATTCCAAAAACAGCATTTCGAACTCATGAGGGTCATTATGAATTTTTGGTCATGCCTTTTGGCCTTACCAAGGCACCTTCTACATTTCAAGGGTTGATGAATTCCATTTTCAAACCCTTCCTTAGAAAATTTGTGCTAGTATTTTTTGATGATATACTAATCTACAACAGGTCTTGGAAGGATCATGTTTAACATGTTGACAGGGTGCTCAAACTATTGCAGGAGAAACAATTATATGCAAAATCATCCAAATTTTTCTTTGGAGTACAAGAGGTGGAATATCTGGGTCATATTGTATCTCACGAGGGTGTTAAAGTAGACCCTAACAAAATTAAAGCCATTAAGGAATGGACAGTTCCCACAACCATAAAGCAGTTGCGAGGATTTCTCGGGTTAACAGGGTATTATCGCAAGTTTGTTAAGAATTATGGGAGAATAGCAGCACCTCTAACAACATTATTGAATAAAGATGAATTTTCATGGACTCCTGAAGCAACTAAGGCCTTTGAACATCTTAAAGAGGCAATGTGCCTAGCACCGGTCTTAGCTACGCCAGACTTCACAAAAACCTTTATTGTGGAATGTGATGCCTCAGGAAATGGAATTGGTGCTATTTTAATGTAGGAAAGAAGACCCATTACTTTTGAAAGTCGTCCAATCAAAGGAAAGTATTTACAGAAACCTATTTATGAGAAGGAAATGTTAGCAATACTACATGTACTAAAGAAATGGCGAACTTACCTAATGGGAAGACACTTCAAGGTAAAAACTGATCATGATAGTCTTAAACACTTTTTGGAACAAAGACTATCTTCAGAAGAGCAGCAAAAATGGGTCACAAAGATGTTGGGTTATGACTTTGAAATAATCTACAAAAAAGGGAAGCTAAATGTTGCTGCAGATGCACTCTCAAGAAAGAATGAAGAGGTGGAAGCATTGCTTTGTGCCATTTCTATTATCCAACCAGATTGGATAACCGAAGCAAGGGATGAATGGAAGAGGGACGAAGAAGTGTGGACACTCATTCAAAAGTTGCAGCAAGATCCTAGTACATCTGATACATTTATTTGGAAAAATGATTACTTATGGTACAAATATCGCTTATATATTTGTAAGAATTCCCAACTAAAACAAAAGATTCTTTTGGAATTGCACACTTATCCTTTAGGAGGACACTCGGGATTTTTAAAAACTTACCACAGGGTGAAGAAAGAATTTTTTTGGGATGGCCTTAAATCTGATATTCAAAATTTTGTGGCGGAATGTTTGGTTTGCCAGCAGAATAAAGTTGAGACAATTAAGACCTCGAGACTTCTACAACCTTTATCCATTCCAAGTCAATGTTGGGAGGAGATTCCAATGGATTTTATCACAGGTTTACCTAAGTCTGAAGGAGAGAGTGTCATCATGGTGATAGTTGATAGACTTACCAAGTATGCACACTTTTGTGCATTATCTCATCCATTTAAAGCAAGTACAGTTGCTACTACATTTATGGACAAAATTCAAAAGCTACATGGAAGCCCAAGGGTTATTGTGAGCGACAGAGATCCCATTTTTACTGGAATTTTTTGGATGGAGTTATTTTCTTGTTTGGGTACTCAATTAGCTCATAGCTCATCTTATCATCCTCAATCTGATGGTCAAACTGAGATAGTAAATAAATGTTTGGAAGGATATCTTCGTTGTTTTGTATCTGAAAAACAAACACAATGGGTCAAGTGGTTACCTCTTGCTGAATGGTGGTATAACACTTCCTTCCATACTGCAGCAAAAATGACCCCATTTATGGCCCTTTATGGATATCATCCACCATCCATCACATCATCTTTAAGGGAAAATTCGAAGGTTCAAGCAGTGGAAGATCACATCGAGCATCAGCAAGAAGTTCTCCAACTCTTAAAGGATAACCTGAATCTGGCACAAAATCGAATGAAACAACAGGCAGATCAACATCGCAGCGAGAGAAGTTTTGATGTAGGAGATTGGGTATTTTTACGGCTACAACCATACAAACAAATGTCCCTCAAGCAAGCCAAGAAGGATAATAAATTATCGCCAAAGTACTATGGTCCTTACAAGGTGTTGCAAAAGATTGGTACTATGGCATACAAATTGGAGCTTCTTGCTTCTTCGCAAGTGCATCCAGTTTTCCATGTTTCATGCTTAAAGAAGGTTATAGGTGAAAATCTTCTAGTTCAAACAATATTTCCAAAACTTGATGAGGAAGGAAAAATGATATTGGAACCTGAAGCGGTCACGGAAATAAGAACTCGACAGCTACAAAATCGATCAATTTCAGAGTATCTCATCAAGTGGAAGAACTTACCCACTGAAGAGTCTACATGGGAGGATGAGAACTTTATACAAAAGCACCCAGAACTACTCAAGCGTTGAGGACAACACTTTTTTGAAGGAGAGGGGCATGTTAGGTCCCTATATTACTAGTTTAGCCCCTTATTGTTATTAGTGTAGCCCCATTATTGTTATTATTGTACCCTTGTAACCCCAATATTATTATTATTGTGCCCTTACATTGTTATTGTTAGGTCGTCTAGGATTACATTGTGGCCCACTAGGATTACAGTGTGACCCCATGGACTCCTATATATAGAAAGGAGGTTTTGTCATTTGTATCATTGAAGAATTGTTCATTCATGTAATGTATTGGAGGTTGCCCCCTCGAAGTGGCTTATTTCTAAGGCGTTGATATCTCTTTTCTTCTATTTTTGGAGCTGGTTTCATAACAATGCCCCTGGAGGCAAGGACATCTTAGGATCACCTTTGTAATCCATGCTTGCATAAGGGAAGTCTTCGATGGTGAAGACTTGGTTCCTTAGCCACATAAAGTATGCTGGAGTAAATCGAACCACTGAACTCCCATCGCCACCATGGCAAGCCATTAATGGAACCCACCGTACCATCCGAGCTTCCCGAGGTTCCCCACGATCAACTGGAATCAGCTGAGGGGCGAGAAGCAAGATTCTCTCTAAAGAAAATGAAATCAAAATGGCACCGTAACCAAAGTTTTTCGACTTTGCATTCTTTTCTCTAGTTAATTGGCCTTTCATGTTGGCCAATAGTCCCTCGCACCAGTTAAAAATGGTTCTTCCAAAACACTCCACGACGGTCTACATTTGGGATTTGGTGGCCACATGTGGAGCTGCGCTTCCGCACAACCTAGTCACGGTAAATGCTATCACTTTTAGATCTAATCGCAAGATAGTTTTGATATCTATGCGATTATCCTTTAAGTCTGCCTCATCACAGCAATACTATTATTTGTAGCTAGCAACAGGGATACCTCCCTGTCTAGCCCCAAACAAGGATATGTTTCCTCCTCTCTGGGACAATCCAGTGAGGAAATAAATGTCATCTAGCTCGATTTCAAGCTGATGGTCACCAATGATGAAACATTGACCTTGAAATTCCCATGCGTTTACCAACCATGTCATCAACTCTACTTGTGCTTTCATACTTTGGATAGCCCAGAACTTATACAATCCACTATTTTTTAGCACACACATTTTTGCAGGATCATTCATAGCTTCATTATCTACACCCTCATGTTCACGTTCTCTCCACTCTAGCATGGTGGAATAGCCTACAAATCAACACATTTGAAAGTTAGAAACCATTTGAGTGCAAAAATTGAATCATTTTTAAGAGAATTTATGAATTTTAAAAGGTTCACGACGCCTCCGCAGTTTTTGTAAGGAGACAGTGCGGACGTCCGCACGATCTCTACACAAAAACCGTGACATCCCAATATTTTTTTAGTTAAAAAAATATCGGGGTCCGTAGTTAGCGCATGCATAACCTCCAGACCCCCGAGAGCACATTTTTAAATATAAATTCCTCCCAAAAAATGAAATTAAGACTTAAAAAAAGAAATTAAATGGATATAAATGAAGAAGATGATGATGTGGATTACCTGGTTTTGACAGTTCGAAGAATGGATGTTCGGTTCTACTGATAATTGCTTCGGAACTTCTTAGCCAAAAGCTCTCAATTCACTACTCTGAAGACAAAAGGTAAAAATGATTTAGTTTTAACTCCTTTTTATAGTTTTTGAATGAATAAATTATTATGTTTTATTTATTTTTCACTTAAAAAGGCTATTTTAAAAATATTTTTACTTCTTGGAAACATGTATGTGTAATCTTTCGAGTTTTTGTGCAGGATACATGATTTTTTGGTGAAAATAATTATTTTGACGCTAAGTATACTTTTATCACTTTTTCGGGCTCTTGAAAATTATGAAAAAGCGAAACCCTGCAGTTCTCTTTTAAGCCCTTTTTAGACTCTCTAAATATGAAAAGATCGCTGAGTACTTGAATATTCGAACTCGTTAAAGTAAATGAACGGTCGTCCCTTCAGTATATGTTTACCCCTTTTCTGGGCTGAAATGGACTAATTACGAAAAAGGTATACGTTGACTAATCATGGTCAATATAGTTCTCTCATGCATTATTTTATCCTTTTTCGGGCCTGAAAGACTAAATTTATGAAAAGGAACAACCACAGAGTTTACTTATGTCTTTCTTCAGACTCCCTAAAAATGAAAAACGTCGAGCTTCTCCTATACTGGACTCATTAAAATTTAACAGTAAAGGACCTGTTGATTACAAACAGGACCAAACCACTCCTTCTTAGGGTTCGATTTTAATACTAAGATGGATTCATCCGAAGGATGAGCCTATATAAACAAGCAAATGTTATCCTCCTCAAGATTGTCAAAAATAAAGAGGTACTTTCCAGTAATGGTGGGGGAAAAGAGATAAAAAGATTGCAATTGTCATTCTTGTTTAGAAAGCAGTATACCACTCTTGAACACGACACTTTGTCACACTTGTACCTGGTTTGGGAAATCCTTTGCCTAGCAGTTAATCAAACCACATTGAAAGTCTTCAGGTGGTTTATGGGTATTAGCTTTAGGTCAAATGCAACCAAACCATCTGCAGTGTCATTATGTGTTCAAGAGATAGTTCAAATAAACCATTCATTGCAAACATTTGTCTCCATTCACGTTGACCATCCATGAGTCAGTCCTTGCAAATAATTTTCAAAACTTGATCTAATGGTTTCGTGTCGTAGGATTTCCTGCGACGAATTATTTTCTATCGAAGACAGCTCATCATCTAGAAAGGTACCTTGGGATCTCCATGCCCTAATGGAAGGCTTCTCGCATTCGACGACAGGTTGCATCATAGACCTTTGATCGAACGATTCTATGAGTGTTCAACTGCAAATAATTCATTCACACTTCATAGATTGTACTGGAGTACTTTAAGAGCCATTGTCATTATTGATGGTTTCTCTCACACTTGTTAATAGTTCACATCATTAACTAGTAATCAAGTGGTTTCTACCATGTTCGACTTTGACACAATCAATTGCATGGATAGAATTGTACTAGTTTGGGAAGCGGAAATCAAAACCCTGGATCTAGTTTCTACCATCCAGGCTGCGAGGAGATTTATTATTCATAATACAGTAGACTATTCATGACAGATGGCTGCGCCCATACTGTGTCTACTTTTGATGTAATATTAAAATCATATATGTACCATAACATGTAGTTAGTTTTGATCTGAGTATGGGAATGCCTACCTCAGCGATGAAATATATATATATATATATATATATATGTTTGCATTGGATGTTTTTACAGGTTTTCAACCAGTGTCCACAATCCAATCCTCCGAATGATAAAGCACTTCACTCTTCAGCATAACCTCAGACTTCTAGTTTCTACCATCCAGGCTGCGAGGAGCTTTATTATTCATAATACAGTAGACTACTCATGACAGATGGTTGTGCCCATACTGTGTCTACTTTTGATGTAATATTAAAATCATATCTGTACCATAACATGTAGTTAGTTTTGATCTGAGTATGGGAATGCCTACCTCAACGATGATATATATATATATATATATATATATATATATATATATATATATATGTTTGCATTGAATGTTTTTACAGGTTTTGAACCGGTGTCCACAATCCAATCCTTGGAATGATAAAACACTTCACTCTTCAGCATAACCTCAGACTTCGCACTTTAGGGGGTAATATGTTACACGTTATTTTGTCACCATGAAATTTGAATGTCCATATAGGTCTAATCACTACCTATATTGTGCTCCCTTACAATTCAAAAACCCTAATGTTCCTAAACCAAGTCTTGGAATTGTAGAAAATCTCATTAAAACCCTTAAAAGTCTACCTCTGCACTTTTTCTAGCCTTTTCCTGCGGGTTCGCAGATACTTGTTCTATAAATTGTGGTAGCTTCCGCACGTTCTGCTACTAAAACCTGCGGACCCCCATAAAAAGCCAAATAAAGGAAAGAGTAAGTTCTAGAAGCATAGCTAGTTGAATATTTTCCCAACTGGAAGCTTCTAGAGGCGCGATCAAATCAAGCTTTATCCCTCCACTCATGGATCTCTATCCCTCCACTCATGGAGCTTATCCCTTGGTCTATGGATCTCAAATCCCTTCATAAGAGGAATCCATCCCCCTCTTCATGGAACTGAAACTACCTCCATTTCCCTATAAATTGAGCTCAAGTTCCAGTCTCAAGGGTAGATTATAGATGCTAAGGTTGTGAATGTAATTGCTGAATAAATTCCCAAGAGAGCATACTCTCTACACTAGTTGTTTTTGGCACGAGAATGATCACACCCTTATGTCTATAACTCCATGCTGCTATTTTGAGAGGAAGGCTTGTCAAACCAAAGGAGGAACGATTGTTTAGGACCCCAGGAGAAACTTGTACGACATCAAGGCATCAGGTTGTAAAGTTACTCTTTCATTCAAGATAATACATATGGATCTCTTTTTCTCATTGATTTGTTCTTATGATTATTGGAATAACATCAATACTTAGACTCCTTGATCACTGAGTTGGATTAGCTTTTCTTGATTATTATATGTTGCAGATGCTTTGATCCTTTTGTCTTGTCTTTGATTGCAGGTTTTACTTATTGGAGAAACCACTTTGGAGCGACGGGATAAAAGACTACATCGAACGTTTGGATTTCAAGGTAGGGGCATGTCCTCTTTCTTTGTTTATAATAATTCTAATTTGCAATTAGTCTAAAGAAAAAGGTTCGTAGAATGCTAGGGAGATCGCTCTTGTCCGCAAGAGGGATTAATCCGCATAACAAAACCTAGCAACATGAAAGAGGGTCTATATCATTCCTTACATGTACCTTATCGTCATTGGGAAATAATTTCCATGGAATTTGTGGGAGTTTTACCAACAACCAAGAAGGGAGATGACTACATGTTCGTGGTAATTGACAAGTTCAACAAGATGTGTGTTCTGATGCCCTGTAAAAAGACCATTAGTGGGTAAGAAGCAACAAACTTGTTCTTTGGATAGGTTTGGGTACTGCACTTTGGGATACCAAGGAGCATCATTTCAGACATGGATACAAGAATTATAAGTTCATTTTGGACTACATTGTGGGAGAAGATGGACATGAAGTCGAAGAGATCTACAACATTCCATCCACAGACATATGGGCACACAAAAGTAGTCAAAAAGACTTTGGTGCAACTTCTCATGGGATACAACTAGAAGCATTTGAAGACATGGGATGAAAACATGGTATATATACAACATTATTACAATAGAGCAGTCCACACTTCTACATGAAAGTCCCCATTTGAGACTTGTTTTGGATATTTTCCACCTTCACCTTTGGGTATTGCATATGGGCAGCAAGGAGGAGTGAGGGAAGATCTTACATGAGATGCTTTGAGGGCTAAAAATTTTATAGAGAAGATCAGGCAGATCCGTATACAGGTACAAGAATCACTGTAGAAGTCACATGAGAAGTATAAGGTCGGGAATGATCAACACATAAAAGAGAAATCATTCAAGGTTGGAGACAAAGTATGGCTACAGTTGAAGAAGGAGAGGTTGCAGGGCTTGATAAGAAAAATCAAGGCTTTGAGGTATGGTCCCTTTGAGATACTGGAAAATGTGGGTGAAAATGCATATCGACTCAGTTTTCCACCATATACGTGCATTTACTTAGATGTGAATGTAGATAATTTGAAACTTTATGATCCTTCCATGCCAGATCAGGAAGAGGAACATGTCCTACCTTCGGTGGAGTATTTGGCACCAGATGCTCAGGCAAGGTTGACAGAAGATACATTTTTTCAGAGGAGGTCAAGAACTACAAGCTAGGGGCATCATGACCTTTGGCAGGTTGGATTTAAGGGACAAATTCCAGGCAAAGCTAAATGGTACACCAGAGAGAAGATGGAGGAAAAATTTCCTCACTCGATTCAGTAAAATCTTTTTGGGACTAAAATCCTCCCCAAATGGGGAGGTGTGATATATATTGGATTAGTATATTGTTTTCATCCATCTCGATGCATTTGGAGTGGAAAAAAATGGAGGAATCAGCTCACGAGACCATTTTTATGGGCAGGACCCAGTTTGGCAAAACGAGGTCTCAAACCTTCCGGGAGTGTTTTGAGGCATCAAACGACGTTTTTGGGGGATAAAAATTTGTTGCTCTCATTAGAGGAAATTTCAGCCTACAAGTGGCCTCCGATGGAAAAATAGTAAAATAATAGCTAAAATAATAAAATAATATTTATAAAATTTGGAGGGAAAAGAAGAAAACTACTTTTTTAATTGTATTTTTAACTTAGATTATAGGTTTACTCAAATTTCAAGTATAGACACTCGTTGGATGCATAATTATATTTCGGATCCAACGAATATCGATTATGCATATTTTCGAGAAGACCCACATTGACAAAAATTGCAGATGCATTAAAAAACATGTTTATACTTTCGAGAAGACCCACATTGATAAAAACTGCAGATACATTAAAAAAACATTAATGTATCTGCAGATACACATACTTTCGAGAAGACGCACATTGATAAAAAATGAAGATATATTAAAAAAACATGTTTATACTTTCGAGAAGACCCATATTGATAAAAATTGTAGATCATTAAAAAACATTAATATATCTGTATATACATTTTCGAGAAGACCCACATTGATAAAAATTGCAGATACATTAAAAAAACATGAATGTATCAATAGATACATTAATGTTTTTTAATGTATCTGCAATTTTTATCAATGTGGGTCTTCTAGAAAGTATGCATGATGGGTACTCGTTGGATGCGGAATTTAATTCTACATCCAACGAGTGTCTACATTTGAAATTTGAGTAAATCTATAAGGAGATAAACCAAAAATACAATTAAAAAATTATTTTTTCTTCTTTTCCCTCAAAAATATTTATATGTACCTCTTTTTAAATTTAAAGGTTTTGTATTGGTTTACATATTATGACATGGAAATTACTTGAAAATTTCATGGGGAATTTTAGGATGAAATTTCATGGGCATGTGACATCATTTCATGCTATTCTACACATAGAGATATTTCTGATGGTGCAAGAAATGTGTCAATCGGAGTTCGTATGCAAAATTCATGCCAGTCAGAAGTTGACCTTCCTGTTTTCACACCTATAGTTCGAGAGGATGCCACGTCAACCCCAATTATTCATGGAAAAGGGGCTAGCCACGTGTTACACTGAAATTTGTCACCATGACATTTTAGTACTCCCTTGGAAGTCTACAATATCAAAGTTCCCAAAGTCAAGCCTTGAAACTAAGAGAAAAGCTCATAAAAGCCTTAAAACTCTGGTACCGCACTTTCTCCTAGTTTTTCCTGCAGTCCCGCACCTTTTGGCTATAAATCATGCGTAGCCAAGCGCACTTTCTGTTTATTAAAAGTGCGGACCCCTGTAAAAAGGTTAGAAAAGGCACAAGTAAAATCTAAAAGCTCAGTTTAAGTCATTTTTGGAAGCTTCTAGAAACATTCCTGCGGTGGAAAGTACGCTCCTTTCATGTTCATGCATCCCATCCAATAAGGAGCTAACCCCTTGATGTAAGGAACTAATCCTTTTGAAGGAGGATTATATCCCTTCTTGTATGGAGCTGTAACCTCCTCTCTTCCACTATAAAAAGAGGCATAGGGCAGCCTCAAGGGGTTACAATTGATGAGTTGAAGTTTTAGTATTGTTGGAGGCGAAGTGTTGTTGAAACTTAGACCCTTTTAGCTGAGATTTCATGTGGGAAGGATTACATACCTGTATGTATCTCGGTTGGAAGAGTGAAAGTCTGATCAGAGTAAAGGAAATGCCTATTCCGGACCCCAGGAAGGCCTGTATGACATCAATGCAGACACAGTTGTAAGGCTTTTCCTTATTTAAGTTAATACAAATAAATCTGTTTTTCTCAATAAGCTGTCAATTGATTGGTTTATTTTATGGATTCCTTGATCACCATAATGGATATGATTTATGAATATATGCTATGCAGGTGCTATTTGATGTTTGTTTGTTTGTGATTGCAGATCTTCGAAGATAACTCTTTCGGGCGACTGAAGGACTACTACTACAAACAAGTGTTGGATTAAAGGTAAGATCGTTAAACCTTTATAGCATTTAATTATGAATCGCAATATATCTAGAGAAAGATAGTTTTGTTTATCCGTTTGTTGCTAGTTGTCCATAAGACACTTGGGAGGTATGTCATGTCCGCAAGAACGACTTATCCGTCCAACAAAATGGCGACTCCACTGGGGAAAGATTTGAGCTTTGATTTCTTTTACTTTTGATTTATGAATTTATGTTTCCTGATTCAGATTGATTTATACTGGCTTGGGTAGTTAATCCCGTAGAATCCTTGAGAAATATTTGAGAATTTTTTATTTTTTCTCTTGTTTTCCTGTGTCCGCTCTTTTCCTTTAGAGACAGTGCAGGCAGTTCCGCACTTTTCATGTACCCACAGTGCGGGACCACACTGGTTTGCACTGAATCCTGCGGACCCTGTTAAATTTTTTTTTAAATCTTAAAATCCTCTTTTCTGGATTAGTTTTTTAGGTTCTCAGTGATTACCCAGACCTGTATCTTCTGTTAGAAAGCCTTGGTTAAAAGTTTATTTCAACATTTTTAGTTTTAAATGATTTTATGAAAGATTTGCATGTTATAATGATTCTTGCTTTGTCTTACATCCCACTCAAAGATTAGAAACCTTGGTATGCCTTTAGATCACTGGTATTTCTCTTGTTTTCTTGTTGGGTCTGACATCATAGCAAAAATTGTTTTATGAGATTTAGACTCCATTTTTTCTCATTTTCAAGTCGTTAAAAACTTTCTTTAATAAGTTTGGAATTTCACTTAAAAAACGAAAATTAGATGTTTTTTCGAGTTCTTTCTGATTCAAGCAAAGAATTTCTTAGTTAGATTACAAGCTAAGTAAGACATCCTTAAAATATTTGAAGTTTTAATTCAGATTTAGTCTTAGAATTTTTAGATCTCAATATTAATGTTTTTTTAGCTTTGAGTGCTTTTCTAGAAATTGTAGTGTCTTTTGAAGAAAAACTTAGTTTGCAGTTTCGATCTTGAACAAAAAGGGATTTTTTATTGAGCATAGATCATTTTGAGTTCTCATTGAAATTAGATTTATTTTCATTTATTCTTGTTTGAAGGAAAGATTTGTTTTAAAATATTTCATTTCTCAACTCTTCCTTTAGCTAGAATTCATTGGAAGAAAACGGATTGTTTCTCATAATAGATGCATTTTTAGTATGATTTGAGTCGGGTCACTTCATATCATCAGTTTCAATTTCGCACCTATTGTCCTAAGAAACAACTTTTTAAAATCAACGCTTAAATTAAAATTAATCTAGTAACTTTTATATTTCTAGGGCTCTTTTCACCAATATAGCTTAGGCTAGTGTCTTGGAGTAGGGAGTAATTAACTCTCCAAGACAGTTAAAACAAACAAGTAGTTGATCTTGCATAGGAAAAAATCCAATAGTCGCTTGTATGCTCTGGGAAGCTCCTCTTAAAGGAGTCAAGCACGAGGTCATATCTGAACCAGTGAGATAATCAATTCTATCTCATTGGGAACGATAGAAGATTTGTGCGTATTAACAACGGTAAACCTTGGATAGACCATTGTCAAGGAGCCTGGGGTCACTTGTTGGTATACCTTGGATTATGTCGAGCAGACTTCAAAGGTATTGAGCTTTGTTACTCTTCCCTTGCACGTATGTCGGACTATAGACTGTTCCCCCAGGTATATTAGTTCCTGTTGGTAACCATAGTGACCATAATCTTACGGTTTTTTCCTAAGGTGACAGTGGTGGAAAGATCCCACTGTACCTGGAGCAGACGTCGACTAGACTCACTTGGACTCTCTGGAGGGTTATCTTCACTCGAGATGGTTTAAGTGGGGAAACTTGCACTGGTCTGTTTCATTAAGTAGGTTGTCGTGGTGACTATTCCAACTGCTCTTTCTGCATTAAATACTACGAAGTTGGATTTCATCGCCAACTAGTGCTTTTAGTGTGGGAAGTTACTGTTTGTGTGTGGTTGATCTCCTAGATTTTTAAGCGTGTGATTCATTTGTTTGTTTCCTTAGTGACTCTAGGATTTTTCATTGAAATTTTGATTTGACTACATGTGATTAATAAGTTTTAATCGTGGCTGAATTACCGAGACAATCACGTAGACTTCAGAGGAAGCCTCCTGAATATACACCAAGCCAACTTGAAGGGATGCGAGCTCTAGTATCGCCTAATGACAGTAGAATTAGATCAACAAAAGTAGGAGAATCATCTATAGTTGTTCATCCTGATGATCAACTACAAACAACAGAGCATATTCAAGAGCCGATTTAAGTTTCCGAGTTTACTGGTAGTGTTTCTCCTTCCAGTGAATTCACTAAAGAACCTGAAATTTTTGAACCTAACATTGAACCTGTTGTTTTGGAACCATATTCAGGATTTGTTACTCCAACTTCTAGTGATCCTGGTTCACCTAGGGTAAGACATATCATTACTGAAAATCATCCTTATGACCTCATTTCCATTGAAGAACTTGTCGGTCTAGACGAAGAAGTAACTCTTCCCGAAACCCAACAGAATTTGAATCTTAGGGAGTGTGAATCTATATTCTACAGTCCTTTTAGAAGTGACACTTGGTATTTGTCATTGACAGATTTTTTAGAAAACCCGGGTCTTAGTTTTTCACCACCCCGAATTCCTTTTCATCCTACACCTAGAGGTTATTATCCTTCATCAATCATGTCAAGTGAGTCATCTATGTTTTCCCAATCACCGAAAACATTTTTATACGATGGTCCTTCTGTTCCTTAGGGATACCAGTCACTCTCTGGTACTTTCTTAGGAGCAACTCCTCGACCAACTGAACAAGTGTTATCAACTGGTATAAATGGAACTAAAATTGAAACGTCGAATGCAGAGAAATTTTTTATGATGTCTGGTAATATTCCAAATCCTTAACCTTAAGGTAGTCAGTTACCGCCTGGGGGGAAACCTCAAGGTAGTCAGTTACCGCCTGGGGGGGCAACCTCAAGGTAGTTATTTATCGCCTGGGGGGCAACCTCAAGGTAGTCAGTTACCGCCTGGGGGGCAGCCTCAAGGTAATTTTATACTAGGACAAACTGTAGGAAAATATTATTTACCTGGAGAACAAACTCAAGGACAGTACATAGCTCAAGGTTATCAACCTCAAGGATAGTACATACCCCAAGGTCAACCCCAGACTCAGTATATTCCTCAGGGTCCTTATCAACCCCAGATTCAGTACGTGCGTCAAGGTTATCAACCTCAAGGTCAGTACCCAACTCAAGGTTTCCAACCACCTTCCGGTCAATCATTTTTACAAGGAGCTAGAAATTTACCACTTAATTATCAACCCTACGTTCAATCAAGCTATGGTCCTTCATATGTACAACCTTCTACGGTTCAATACCCCGGAATGAACATGGTGTGGAATCCACCGCAAATTCAACAGACTATGCAACCTAATGTGCAGTTACCTAATCAACCTGGACAGCCTTTAGTTTCTGGTCCAACCCAGCAACTTGTTCAACCTACTATTCAAATCTCGGCACCTGGTTCTGTTCAGCAGCCTGGGCCCAGTACACCTCAGAATTCGCCCTAAACTGCTGCAACTACTGTTCAACCTATGACACCTGTTTCTGGAGTATCTGTAGCTCCGGTTTCTTCTATCCCTGCATCAGTGCAGATTCCTCAAGCCTCTATACCACAGGCATGACCTACAATTTAGACTACGGTCCAGATGCCTATAGGACAAGATGGTACTAGTACAATGGTCTCTAGTCAACCTCAGTTTACTTATCAACCGTACCAGGGATAGTATCAAATTGGTCAAGCTACACAAAATCCAGCGTATCAGTAACAACCGTACCCTAGGTATACTTATCAAATACCTCAACAACCCCAATATGGTCCGATTAATCCTAGTTACCCAGGAGGTTTTACGATTCCAAATGCACATCCGATTCCAGGATATCCTGGCTATCCTCCTCTTGGCACTGGTTTGATCACTCAAGGTTATCAAGACTTTAGCCATTGGTTACCATTCATAGCAAATTTAGATTTACCAGATCTGTCACGCCTTACGAACGATCCTATTTTTTTATCTTCCATATTGGCCGCCGATGCCTAACAAGTTGCCCAGTGATATTCCAAAATTTGAAGGTAAGTCAGGAGAGGACCCATATAATCACATTATGACTTATCACCTCTGGTGCACATCCAATTCACTAGTCGATGATTCTATTCGATTACGTCTTTTTCAGAGAAATCTCATTGGTCCAGCTGCCAAATGGTACATTGAGTTACCACGCGGCTCTTTTAATAATTTTAATGCACTAGCTACTGCTTTCTTAACCCATTTTAAGTTGCCTGTCAGATACGACAATGGCACAGAATTGCTGACTTCATTAAAGAAGTCTACGTCTACATACATATCTAATCATATTCATGAATGGAGACGTAGAAGGCATTTAGTGAAAGTCTTTATTCCTGATCAAATTTTGGCTGAATGGTTTATTAAATCGTTATTGCCCAAAATTACTGAAGATGTGGTCAAAGGAGGCATTGTTACGGAGGAGAAACTTATTGCTCAAGCTCAGTACCTTGACCTTGTCTATACTCAGTCAGGTACTCTGTATGATAAAATTCCCGATTTACCAAGACCTGGTCAGTTAACTGCAACTCATTCTAGCTCTCATGTCGTTGATGGTGTAATTGGTTATGTTAGTACTGGTAAGAGTAAGAAGAAGTCTTCCAAGACTACTCCTATCATCACTTTACCCGATTCACCCAAAGGAGATTCTTCCCTAGAAACTTCCTCCGATATCCATGTTGTGGAGACATCTACAACCAAATCTAAAACTGGTGGTAAGAAGAAAGGTAAGAATAAAAAGAAAAAATCTTCAAAAGAGAAAACTGATACAACTGAACCAACTGACGAAAAACGCAAACCTTGATATCCCTATTTCATCTGTGACCAAGTTCTTTTTACAAAAGAGTGCCCGCATAGAGCCGAGGTATCTAAATTCATTAAGGGTTTGCCTATACCTGCTGTCTTGAAGGATCCATTTCCCACTCAAGATAGTAACATGGTTGGATCTTCCTCCAATCCGGTTGAGGATATTTTTATGGTTGCAGTGCGATTGTAATATTATGGTAGTAAAAATACTGGTAAAGAAGTAGAAACATCCAATTCTTCATCAACTACATCTCCCTCAGTTTCTAATCCATTACAGATCAAGAAATAAAATCCTGACTTAGTGATTAAACGACCTGCAAAAGGTGTACTTCATAAATCAACTTTTAATCCACATGCGAGAGCTACTCAGAATTACAATATTGTTGAAGATTTGGCAATTTCCCCTTCAGAAATGTTGGCTTTGGAAGTATTGCAATCATGCCCATCTCAAAGAAAATTACTTTTGTCAGCCTTAGGAGCCGTAGATCTCCAGGATTCAAACCTCATGATCTTCGATTTAGAAAATTTTACACCCTGCCTACCTCATCAAATGGCTTTTCAGATTCCGGTAATAGTAAAAAACAAGCATATCTTTCATACTATTGTTGATGAAGGGGCTTCTACATGTATAATGTCGTTAAAATGTTGGAAATCACTTGGTTCTCCAACAATTAACCAATCACCAACTATTCTCAAAGCTTTTGATGGAAGGGGTTTTCAGCCATATGGTATTTTACAAGATCTACCAATAGAGGTCGAAGGCAAAGTGGTTAATCTAGATGTGGAGGTGGTTGATGCCCCTTTGGATTACAACCTTCTCCTGGGTCGCAATTGGTCTTACGCCATGACTGTTGTTGTATCATCGATCTTTCATCTCATCATGTTTCCTCATAAAGGAAAGATCGCTAAGATAGATCAGCTCTCATATTATTCATCCAACCTAGCCTCTACTGATAGCATCCAACATATCGGAAAATCGACTATCCCTTATAAGGATGTTGGAGTAGGTTTGATTAAAGGTTCAAATTTACTGGGAACTTTTACCCTGCCACCTCCCAACGTACAAAATCCTATTGCTAATATCAATATGATTACATCAAGTACTATTTCCTTTGCTGATCCTTGGATAGTACCTTCAGAATCAGAATTGGATTTTTTCGAGGGCCCAATGCCTTTGAGTCCTTTTGAGCTAGAATATCAGCAAGTACAATCATTTTCTGATACTCCTTCAACCGAATCTGATCCAGTGAATGTGATCAATTAGGAGTCATTTTCAATATCGAGTTCAGCATCGACACCAATCCGGATCCCGCTTAACAAGTTTTCCATACTTATGAACATATTTGTGAATTCTTGTCGGTAGATGAGTTACCATGGGAAGATATACACCATAGGTCTTCATTTTTACCTGATCTCGATCATTTTGAGAATGATTTTTCCTCCATTTTTACCACTGATTACATCAAAGAACCTCAGAATCCTCTCTCACATTCCGATTCTGAATTGAATTTAGAAAATATTTCTATGACGGTTCCTCTTGACATTTCAGTAAAACCTGTAATTGTTGAAAACATTCACATAGGTGCTTCTTGTACGCCTGAAGAAATTCAAGCATATAAAGCCCTGTTTTAGGAATTCCATGACATATTTTCCTGGTCATATGAAGAAATGCCAGGAATCAATCTGTCAATTGTTGTTCATGAAATTAATACATACCTACATGCCAAACCCGTCAGATAGAAATTACGTCAGGTTCATCCGAGAAAAGATACTGCTATCAAAGTAGAAGTTGAAAAATTACTTCGTGCAGGTTTTATTTATCCTATCTCGTTAACGGACTAGGTATCTAATATTGTTCCGGTCAATAAAAAACAAGGAACAATAAGAGTATGTATCGATTATAGGGATATAATAAAGCTTCTCCTAAAGACAATTATCCAACCCCTTACATCGTTCAAATTATCGACGATTGTGCTGGAAGTGAAATGTTCTCGTTCATGGATGGATTTTCCAGCTACAATCAAATAAACATACTCCCTGCAGATCAACCTAAAACAACTTTCATTTGTCCATGGGGAACTTTTTCTTATCGCAAATTACCTTTTGGCCTTAAGAACACTGGCGCCACTTTTCAAAGGGCCATGTATTATGCATTTCACGACATTAAGCATATTGTGCAACACCACCTCGATGATTTTCCTGCTCATTCTTCATGCAGAGCAGATCATATTACTCATTTACGAGCCATTTTTATACGATGTAGGAACTATAAGATTCGTTTGAATCCTCACAAATGTGTTTTTTGCGTGGAATCCAGACGATTATTGGGATTTATTGTCTCAAAGGCAGGCATTCGTGTCGATCCATCAAAGGTTGAGGCAATCATCAATTTTCCTCCTCCTTCTACTCTTGGCCAACTCCAAAGTTTGCAAGGGAAAGAAAAATTTTTACGTCGATTTATTCCTAACTATGCTGAGTTAAAGAAAGGTTTCACTAGGTTGTTGAAACAGAACATTCCTTTCTTTTGGGATGAGGTCGCTAATAGATCTTTTGATTCTTTGAAAAACACGTTGACCCATGCACCATTACTACATCCTCCCAACTACAACCAGGATTACTTTTGTACCTCGCCGCTTCCGATTCCATGATAGGGATGGTTTTAGTTCAGGAAGATGAATTCCATAGTGAACATGTGATTTACTATCTTAGTCGAAATTTACATCCTACTGAGATCAAATACTCACATGTGGAGAAATTGGCCATGGCAGCTGTTCAAGTTCTCCAACGTTTTCATCACTACATAATTTTACGCAAAACGACAGTGATCTCTGATTGTAACCCTATGATGTACATCTTGACTAAAAAATTGCTAGGGGGAAAATACTCTAAATGGATTGTTATCCTGCAGGAGTTTGATTTGGAGTTTGAAAAGTCCAAATCCAAGAAATCATTGATATTTGCAGAACTTATGTGTGATTTCCCACGTATTGATACAGAAACTGTGGTGGAAAAACCAATTGCGGATGAATCCTTGTTTCTTATTAGTACCATTGATCCATGGTATGGAGATATTATTGTATATCTTCAAACCCAATTTTTTCAACCTGAGCTTTCATAGTTGCAACGACGAAAAATTCATTTCCAGTCTCAACAATATCATATTGTTGGTGACACACTATACCGTCGTGGTGCGGACTCGGGTTTACGACATTGTCTAACTCACGATGAAGCCGAAAAGGTTTTAAATGAATGTCACTCTAGAGCATGTGGCAGTCATATGTCTAGGTACGCCATAACCCAAAAGATATTGCACGCAGGGTATTTCTGGCCGTCCTTGTTTAAAGATTGTATTTACGCGGTCCGAAAATGTCATAATTGTCAAATCTTCGATCGAAAAATGCGTGCACCACCTGCTCCTCTTCACCCCATAATTTTTGTCGGTCCTTTTGCAAAATGGGGCATTGATTTCATTACATGTAACCATCACTTGGCTGGGGGGCATGGGTATATTATTCTAGCAGTAGACTATTTTACCAAATGGGTCGAGGTGATACCTACATTTGCGGTAGATGGAAAAATTGCAGCTACTTTCGTATTCAATCATGTGATTACTCATTTCGGTGTACCCCAAGTGATAATTACTGATCACGGGAGCCATTTTTGAAATATCATGATGACCGAGTGAACGGACCAGCTTGGCCTGCGCCGTGACAGTTCTACACCATATTATCCACAGGCCAATAGTTTAGTTGAAGCGATTGATAAAGTTTTAGTCACCATGATCAAACGAATCATTGGAATTCACAAGTCGAATTGGCATACCATGCTCTTTTCAACACTTTGGGCATATCGAACCTCAGCAAAAACATCGACAGGTTTTACCCCTTTTCAACTGTTTTACGATTTAGAAGAGGTATTACCCATTGAATGCGAGATACCGTCACTCCAGCTAGCCATAGAGTTACTAACAAACACTTCTGAAGAGGAGAAACGTTTTTTATACTTGGCTCAATTAGATGAGAATCGATGCACCGCTGCATTAGGTACCGAGGCTCATGCGAAAATAATGAAAGCTCAGTATGATAGAAGTGTTACCCCTCGTAATTTTTCAAAAGGAGACCTAGTTTTGATTTATGATCAAGCCAACGATAAACTAGGGGCTGGGAAATTTGAACCCATGTGGCATGGTCCTTACATTGTCAAGGAACAGCTTGCAAAAGGGGCCTATGAGTTGATTGATTTTGACGGAGTCTCTTCAGGTAAACCCATAAATGGACTTTATCTGAAGAGATATTACGCTTGATTTTGTGTGGAGATATTCTCTGTATATTAGTTACTTTTTATCTAGTGTGCTATAGATTAGAAATGTGTGACTAGCGTAAGTGTGCTCTTACTATTATTCCCGCTTATTTGGATACTTTTGATATCGTAGATGTCGACATCCTTTCAATTGTATATTGGTTTTTCTAATGGCGCTTGTCATAGTACATGGAACATCTCTTCCACAGCTTGGGTTATTTACTCACCCAATGACGAGTTAGTATCGATGCATGGGGTAAGTCTCGGTCAAACGACGAACAATATTGTCGAATATAGCGCAGTTATTGAATTATTATTGGAATCCATTTCATTTGTAATTCAGAGTTTGATCATTAAGTTAGATTCTGAACTCGTTGTATTACAGTTAAACCGAGTATATGCCATTAGAAATCTAGTATTATTAAGATTATTTTTAAGGGTTCGTCTCTTGGAACGATAATTCAATTATATTGAGTATCAACACATTCCAAGAAATTTAAATACATTAGCAGATGCAATTTCTTCTAATGTTATAAATAGACATTTGCGATAACAAAGTAACAAATCAACATTCCATAACATGTTTGAACAGGTAAACTGGAAATAATAGTATATCATAGAATAGATGTAGTGTTCAAAAAAAAAAATTAGTACATTGTCTTCGATCATAGGCTCAAAACACCTTATGATCAGAAAAAAGTGATACAAAAATGAGTCTACAAGTCAATCATCCACTATCCGTGGTGATGATCACGATAATACACCACTGCTCGTGCCACCCTAGTCAAAAACCTCCTGAATGGTCCAGGAACACCAATGACATATCTCTGTAGACGGAGCAGGATATCATCTATGGTGGTCTCAGGGATATCTATATTGAGCCACTCCAAATGGTGCTCTAAATCAGTCAAGACCTCTACAGTCTGATCCTGTGGGGGTGGTGGTGGTGGTGCTGCATCCCTTTGCCTCCTATCAAAGGGGCGAAGAATGGCTGGTTGACTCGGACCCACATCTAAATTTGAAATTTTTGTTATTAGTTTTGGACGATTAAAAAAAAAAAAAATGGAAATTAGAACATGTCAAAAGAGATTTTTTACCTGACTCATCCCACTGAGCTCCTGGAGGAAGGGGCATTTCCCAGTCGCCACGAAAATCCATGCTAGCATAAGGAAAATCCTCTATAACAAAAAGTTGGCATTCTAGCCAACGAAAATATGTCGAAGGAAATCGAAAAATCTCCCCACCTTCGCTGTGGCAGGCCATCAAAAGCAACCCAACGAACCATCCTAGGCTCTTGAGGTCGACCAAAATCAATAGGAATATGCTGCGGGGATAACATGGGGATCCTCTCTAGAGCAAAGGTGACTAAAATGGACCCATATCCAAAGTTGTTTAGTTTCCCATTCTTTGCTTTGGTAAGTTGGCCTTTCACATGTGCCAACACTGCCTCGCACCAGTTGAATATGGTGCCTTGAAAGAAATCTACTACTATGTGCATCTGAGATCCAGTGGCTACATGCAAAGCTCCACTTCCATACAACTTGACAACGGTAAAAGCGATCACTTTTAACTCGGGATAGATGATAGTTTTTATGTCAATCCGTTTGTCTCGGGGATTGGATTCATCATTACAAAACTCTAATTGTAGGCTGGCAACAGACTGGCCACTTGGCCTAGCCCCAAATCGAGATAATGGTTCGCCTTTCCTGGACAAACCAGTGAAAAAATAGATGTCTTCCAGCTCAATCTCGAGCCAGTGACCTCTGATCACGAAACACTGGTCCTGAACATCCCATTTATTTACTAGCCAAGTAAGAAGATCCACTTGAGCTCTCATGCCACTGATAGCCCAAAATTTGTAAAGCCCACATACTCTTAAAGCTTGCAAAGTAGGTTGATGATTTATTGCTGCTTCATCTACCTCTTCGTGCTCCCGTTCTTGCCAAATAAGCATTGTAGATATCCTACAACAAGTAAAATGAAGGATTAGAATCATTTTGAAGCAAAAAATTTAGATAATTTAGGAAGAAAATATGTTTTTAAATTTGTTACGGTGCCTCCGCACTTTACGCTCAGGGAGAGTGCGTAGATACGCACTGTCCCTGTGTTAAAAGTGTGAGGCTCGACATTTTTCTTTGTAGAAAAATGTCGAGGTCCGCATGTACCTAATGTCTTAGGTGCGGACCCCTAAGGGTGAATTTTTCAACATATTTTCCTCCCAAAAATGAAATTCTGACCCTAATTTAAAAAATTGAACAGATGAAAAGCAAGATAAGGAGGTTGTGGATTACCAGAAACAGATGGTTTTCGATTCCGACGGTCAGTTTGCCCAGAATCTTCTCCGTAGCATTTTTTTCCAAGAGCTCTTAAAACTTCACTCCAAACTCAAACGGTAAAAATGAACTTGAAAAAATCCTTTTTATAAGTTTTTTTGAATAGATGAATTTTAAATTTGTTTATTTTTCACTTTAAAAGTCAGTTTTTCAAAATATTTTTATTATTGAAACAGATATGTTTAATTTTTCGAGTTTTTGTGCAGAATAACGGATTTTTCAGGCAACATGGTCATTTTTGACGAAGAGTAAACTTTTATCACTTTTTCGGGCTCTTTAAAAATTTACGAAAAAGCGAAACCATGGAGTCCTCTTTTAAGCCCTCTTAAGACTCTCTAAAAATGAAAATATTGTTGAGTACTTGACTATTCGAACTCGTTAAATTAAATGAACAGTCGTCCCTTCAGTATGAGTTTACCCCTTTTCCAGAATGGAATGGACTATTTACGAAAAAGGAATACGTTGACTAATCATGGTAAATAAAGTTCTCTCTTGCATTATTTTATCCTTTTTCGGGCCTGAGAGACTAAATTTATGAAAAATAACACCCATGGAGCTTTCTTAAGTTTTTTCTTCTGACTCCCTAATAATGAAAAACACCGAGTTTCTCCTATACTGGACTCGTTAAAATTTAACAGTAAAGGACCTGTCGATTACAAACAAGAATGAATGGACCACTCCTTCTTAGGGTTCGATTTTGAACTAAGTTGGTCTCATCTAAAGGATGAGCTTATAAACAAGCAAATGTTATCCTCCTCAAGCTTGTAAAAAATAAAGAGGTACTTTCCAGAAATGGCGTGGTAAAAGAGAGAAAAACAAATTCGTTTGTTACACTTTGATTTGTAAAAAGCATTACACCACTCTTGAACATGACACTTTTTGTCACACTTCCACTTGGATTGGGAAATCCTTTGCCTATCAGTTAATCAAACCACATTGAAAGTCTTCAGCCGGTTTTTGGGTATTAGCTTAGGGCAACTATCACGAAACCATCTGCAGTGTCGTTATGTGTTCAAGAGGACAGTCAAACAAACCATTCATCTGCAAACACTTGTCTCCATTTGCATTGACCATCCCTGAGTCAGTCCTTGCAAAAAATTTCTTCAAAACTTGATCTATTGTTTCATGTCGTGAGCTTGCTTACAACAGATCGCTTTCTATCGACGACAGCTCATCATCTAGGAAGTTGATCTAGAATCCATCAGTACCTTGGAATCTGCATGTCTTAATGGCAGGTTTCTCGCCTTCGACGACAGGTTACATCATTGACCTTCGATCGAACGATTCCGTGAAATGTTCAACTTCAGATCACTTATTCGCATTTCATGGATTGTACAGAGTACTTTGAGAGCCATTGTCATTATTGGTGGTTTCTCTCACACTTGTTAATAGTTCACATCATTGACTGGTAATCAAGTGGTTTCTACCATGTTCAACGTCAACACATTTAATCCCATGGATAGAATCGTACTAGTTCGAGAAGCAGAAATCAAGACCCTGGATCTAGTTTCCACCATCTAGGATGCGAGGATTTTTATTATTCATTATGCAGTAGACGATTCGTTATAGATGGCTGCACCCATGTTGTGTCTACATTATTGATGTAATATTAAAATCATTTCTGTATCAGAACAAGTTTAGTTAGTTTTGATTTGAGTATGGGAATGCCTACCTCAGCGATGATATATATGTATATGTGTTGCATTGAATGTTTTTACAGGGTTCCGATTAGGGTGTCCATAGGCTGATCCTTGAAATGATAAAGCACATCACTCTTCGAATATTCTCAGGTTTTGCACTTTAGGGGAAATTTGTTACACTGAAATTCGTCACCATGACATTTTAGTACTCCCTTGGAAGTATACAATATCAAAGTTCTTAAATTAAAGCCTGGAAACTAAGAGAAAAGCTCATAAAAGCCTTAGAACTCTGGTACCACACTTTCTCCTAGTTTTGCCTGCGGTCTCGCACCTTTTGGCTATAAATCATGCGTAGCCAATGCACTTTCTATTTATTAAAAGTGTGGACCCCTGTAAAAGGTTAGAAAAGGTGCAAGTAAAATCTATAAGCTCAGTTTAAGTCATTTTTGGAAGCTTCTAGAAACATTCCTGCGGTGGAAAGTCCGCTCCTTTCATGTTCATGCATCCCATCCAATAAGGAGCTAACCGCTTGATGTAAGGAACTAATCCCTTTGAAGGAGGATTCTATCCCTTCTTGTATGGAGCTGTAACCTCCTCTCTTCCACTATAAAAAGGGGCATAGGGCAGCCTCAAACGGTTACAATTGATGAGTTGAAGTTTTAGTATTGTTGGAGGCAAAGTGTTGTTGAAACTTAGACCCTTTTTAGCCGAGATTTATGTGGGAAGGATTACACACCAGATGTATTCAACAAATATGTATATTGATTTTAGTAAAGGAACGTTCGTTCCACCCTGAGAAGGCTCTGTATAGACACTGTTGGTTGTCACTAAAGGTTTTTCCCGGTTTAAGTTAATACAAACAAATCCATTTTTCTCAACAAGTCACAACGCATTTGGTTTATTTTATGGATTCTATCACCATAATGGATATGATTTATGAATATGCTACAGGTGTTGCTTGATGTTTTGTTTGTTTGTGATTGCGTATCTTGAAGACAACTCTTTCAAGCATTGAAGGACTACTACTACAAACAAGCGTTGGATTAAAGGTAAGATCGTTAAACCTTTATAACATTTAATTATGAATCGTAATGTATCTATGTTAGAGTGTTTTGTTTTGTCTGCTTGTTGCTAATGTCCAGGACATTTGGGAGGTCTCTGCTCTTAACTGCAAGACACTATCTCATTCAACACCAAGTGATTATGATGTAAATGGAAGAATATATATTGTAACTCTAGTTAAGACTCGAGATAACAAAATTAACCAGTATTAGGCTACCTGCCAGTTATAACTAGGCCACTAGGAGTAAGAGGCATCATTCTTTCAAGAATTTGTTCCATATTAGGAAAATATAGCTGTGTATGAGAGATAAGAGGCAGGATACAGAGAGGATATTTGTATTGTAGCAACCTACTTAGCCACACAATATTACTGAAAATTGTACCCATATTTCTATGTAGAATGGTTGAATAATGAAGATTTATTCACCGAGATTATCCCATCACATACTAATTAATTCATAAGTGCAACACATAATCTCTTCTTCAATCAATCATCACACCTATGGAAATAGAAATAATGCTGATGCGCACATAAGCACAATATGCAATGGGGAGGTGCTTTATAGCTGAAAAACTTCTACTATTTTGTATATTATAAGAACATAATGAAAGACAAGATAAATACTTCCTGCTACTCAAACATTGTCTCACAAGGTTACACACAAACCAGCTTTCCGCCTTTGAACAAGTCACAGTTCAAAACTCATTCAATAATTTGCCCGCCTTGCTTGCGCAAATCAAGGCTTAAATCTCCATCGAGAAGGAGAGATCCAAGGTTCGATTCTCCTTATTTTATTGCCGCAACTTCTCATGGGAAATTTCTCCAAGTGTGGTGCAAATCTCATGCACAACTAATGTCACAACCGATAGCTATCTCAACTTTTCATCTACCTCTTTCTGACCAAATCTCCACCGAATCGTCTGCGCAATTTGCAGAGGAACCGATGCAACTTTGAGCTGAATAATGAGTTAGATAATTAAAAGAATCAACAATATTAATCACTCCACCATTACTAGCGTATTTAGCCAGTTAACGAATTTCAACCAGTTCAACCTGTTAAATCGACAACTCCACCAACTGCCTCATCAACTCCACCAAACTTCGCCACTCAAGTCCCAGAACTGTCAAATCATGGCGTGAGTCACCAAACCTCGGCAAGGAATAATAATTCCTTCCCCCGTCGTATGCATGGGCGATATCCGTAGCCTCCAATCAAGTGTCATAAGAGAATAAATCGGAAAGCTTAGAGTCCAAATATTATTAAGGGCTGGCTAATATTTGATCGACTCCGTTTTTAGACAAAGTAATTAAAAATAGACTTCGACTCCGTATGTCTAAAAATAGAGGTCCACATATTTTTTACCAATCACCAATCATCCAAGAATAGCATATCGCAACTCCTGCATCATGCAATATATGTCTAAAAATACATAGTCTAAAAATAGACTTTGCGCCCAAAAATAGCTCTGCGTCGGGGCTCACTTAGTGCTTTACTTCATTTCACTAAGCTCCATCATCTTCGTTGCATTTTCACCCTCCCGAACAAGACATGGATTATCCACCTCTATCCTCGCTCGTGGAACTCGAATTTGCCTCGGTGAGCGCCGTCGTAATGTCGCATCTCCGATTCCTCCGTGGAACATATGACAACAATAAGATTTCCGCCCACCACAATCTCTTCATATGATGGTACCGATGTCGATGTGTTTGGATCTATCATGAACATCGGATTAGCCGAGAGTTTAATGCAACTGTTATCACAACAAACTGCGTAGGCTCCAAGTGCAAATCAACAATCCAACGCAGGATCTTTCTCATCCAAATAGCTCCCATGCCCAAGCTTGTCGCTGCTGTACTCTCATTTCATTGAACCGAGTGCCACGGGATCTCTCGCTTCCCCGTCGTACTGTGAACCGCTCACGAATTACGTTAAAAATACCCCGTATGTGCTCTCTGCTTCAGCGTTCCTCGCTCAACCGCACGCGCCGGAAAGCCGCCTATCCTCCTCCTCGTACCACAGACCATATCCCGAATGCGTCACTAAGATAACGTTATCGTTACGTTCGCTCGCCTTCCGAAGAGCTTGGTAGGATTAACCATAGCTTCGTGCGAAAGTCGGTTAACAAAGACAGCATATATCGGGTCGTGTATTGACCAAATACATAAGCGACCCCACCAATCGGCCGATGCATGCGGGCATCCACTACCTCCGCCGAAGTAGCATCCTCTCTTCCTCCAAACTACCGTAAAGAGAGTATCAACAGTGCTTGCAACAAGGCATTCCAACTTCCGTAATCTCCTCAAAACAAGTACTACCCAGGAAACAAATACCCTCCACCGCGTCGCTAAATTCTCTAATCCCTGTGAAATAATGAAGGAGGCCCAAGTCCTTCATCTCGAACTCTAGCGTCCTCTCGCATGAAAGTATCAACAATTATCACTCGTCAAAATCGTATCATCTACACAAAAGACAATGATTTCCACAGCTCTTCCCTCCACCACAACTGCATGTTAGGGGATCCGCCTACTCTTGGAAAATCCAAGCTCGTGAAATAATCGTTCATTCGTGTGTACCAAGCACCAGTGCTTGTTTCTGCCCCACAAAGGCTCTCTTTGGAGTCGGTAAAGATGCGACCACCGCCGAAGATCTCGAAACCCTAGGGTCGTCGATGTACACCTCTCCTTAATGACTCCGTTGGAGGAACGTAGTTCACATCCATCCGATGGATGTGTGCCATCCCACCGCGCTTCGAGAGCTAGGATCGTCTACATGGAAGAGTACCTTGCTAGGTGCAAAGCGTCTCTCATTATCGATCCTCTTCGATCCGTGAGAAGCTACTTGCCACAAAATCTTCGCCTTTCGTACTTCTCCACACCCCGGCCACCGCCCTCGCTTCACTTTGTAGATCCATCGCGAACCCACCACCGATTTCCTCCGGGCCTTGGGACACCCCATGCATCGTCGACGATCGAATCATATTCTTCGATCATGGCATCTACCCATGCGGGTTCCTCCACAGCCTTCTCAAAAGAGTGGATGGCCCGTCACGACACATTGACTCACAAGAGCCATGTATCCAAAGGTGGTCGATCCCAAGGACTCCATGCTTCCTCATTCTGCGCTCGTGTCGTAGGTGGTCGAGTACAACCTTCTCTATCCCCGCCGCCGTCGGGGCCGTAGTGCGCTTGCTTCTCCATGTCGGGCGCTGCATGGGTGGTTTCTTCCACCTTCCGAACTTCCTTCGTGGCTGATCCACACCGAAGCTCCTTCCTTAGGAACTAATGTTTCTCCTCATTCCCATGCGGCCTCCCGGCGAACATCGCATGGCTTTCTCTCCGAAACTTAATATCCCGTCGCACACGTCTTGCGACCGTTCTGGCACATACACCCGATAGTTGTGAGGTGTGGTATCGTTGCATCCCACAAATATTCTGGTCCATCCTCTCATACGGATTCAAATTTTTCTCTCAGCATCCTTCGTCACATGCACGTGCAGACATGTGAGCCAGGCACCCCACAGGTGTTTATCGTGCTCTCTTGCCGTAAAAACGCTCCTCCGGTACCATGCCAAGAATCTTGTGAGGATGACCAAGCCACACACACCGCCGTATTGCATGCTCACCCACAAGTGAAGGGGCAGGGTTCACTGCGGCACAACATCGCTCGTGCACCCCACGATCGTTCGTTCTTCCGCGCTCACCACCTCTGCTCGTGGGTTATGGGTGCCATGAGCCCTTTCTCCGATCCTTCGCACTCGCAAAAGTCTTTGGAATTCAGCCGAGATGACCACCACCATTGTCGCTCCTAAGAGCCTTCACATGCTTCCTCGATTCCTTCTTTACCAAATACGCCTGAATTCACAAAACTTTGAAAAATGTCTCGATCTTCTTCCGCATGAAGAAGATCTCAAAGATTTCCGATAGAAATCATCAACAAGATCACATAGTACTTGTGCTTTGGCTTCGTCGAAACTGGCGAGAGCACCGCCGCCGTCTCCAGGAACTTTCCCATGATCGTCGTGGCGCGACTATCCTTCTCGTGAAAGGTGGCTTTCTGGCATACCTCCCCAAGGTACACCCCTTGCATCGATTCGATCGCGCAAGAGTGCCCTTAGGAAGCCTAGAAACCGCCCAGATCTTCAAAGCCCGTGGTGGTTGGGTGGCCCAATCTCCGTGCCAAGGCCGCCCCTAATCATCCCGCTCACCACTTCTCCCGCCTTGCACAGTTGTCGTTGGTACCCATTCACATTTGCAATTGATAAAGGTTCTCGACTCTCGAACCCCTATCTTCCCAAGTCTCACTCGTAGTCTTACCGCGTGCAAGGCTTTTCCCCACCAAGACCACATCATATCCCTTGTCTTCCTCCAACACAGCCACAGATCAGCTCTTCATCAATCCCGGAACATGCAAAACTTCCTTCAGCTGGCAGCAGTTTACCGTACTCCCTCAAAGGAAAATGGTACCGATACTGTACCAAGACCGTATTCACCATCATCGCTCATCTCGATGTGCACTCCAAGATTCTTCTCCGCATTCGAAAACAGATTCCCATCTCCCTTTGCCGTGTGAAATGACACTACCTGGGTTCACAGAACTATACCGATCCCATCACACTTGAAACCAAGCATGCGATCGCTGAAAAAATATAGTTCGAATTGGAGAAGCCAATGCCTCTCCCGCCTACATCCAACAACCTTCTTATTTTTCTTCTTCTGACAATTTGTGGCATAGTGTCTGGTGGCCGCACAGCAGAAAATACTTGCTCCTGGAACATGTTCCTACGCTTTTCGCACTGCATCGAGAAGTTTTCTTGTTTCTTCCCTTGCTTTGGCATCTGTGCTAAATTTTCTTCATCGTATACCAAGGAAGATCCGTCCTCGGCAGTCCTCCTTATCTCTCATGATCCGCCCAAAGTCGCTCCCATCCAGAAACTTTCCCACTATCGACACTATTATCTTGATATGAATGCCAAGCTCTTCGAAGACCAAGGAGAGCTGTGTCTACGATATCCTCTTCTTCGACAAATATTCCCCGTACTCTCACCATCTTTGCATTGAGTGAACTTCGAGGTATTTCATACATCACGTTTTCCTCTTACCTTAATGTTTCGAGCTTATTCTTTGAGCGCCACCTTCGTGTCGTCTTCACTTCCGGAATAGATCTCGTCAATGATTTCACACAAAATACAGGGAAGTTTTCCAGCGGCCTGATATGGGGATGACCTGATTTTCCTCCAATGCATCCTTCACATTTCGCGGCCATCTCTTTTCGCTGCCTCTACTTCAAGAGGGATCATGATTTTTGGACATCCGTATCCACGAACTCCTTCGTGTACCATTATCTTCATCGCTCTCCATGCGATCTTTTCCAACATAATTCGAACCGCCTTTCAAGAGCATATTTCGAGTCGCAAACCGTTGAAAGATACTAAATCTGCACCACAGTCAAACTACTGCAAATTGGAATTCAAACTCAAAATCCTTTTAACTGCTTCTTGATCGTGATAACAAATTATTTTCGTTATTGTGCAGATCGACCGTAAGGGCATTTATCGGATATATCACCTTTCGCAGAAAGCGATGGATCCGCAGGTTACTCCGGCCCGTTATTAAACACTGCTTCACCGGAACATGACAACGCCTGCTAACAGATCCGATGATTGATTTGCTTCTGATACCATGTATAGGGTTCTGTCGAATAACGAAGATTTATTCACCTAGGATTATCCCCGATCACATACTAATTCGAATTCACATGCAACACATAATCTCTTCTTCAATCAATCATCAATTTGCGGAAATAGAAAATAACAAGATGCGCACATAAACACAATATGGTCAGAAAGCTTATAGCTGAAAAACCCCTCACTATTCCGTATATTTATAAGGGAGAGAACATAATAAAAGACATAGCACAATACTTCCTCACAAGTACTCAAGATTATCTCATAAGGTTGCTATCATTAAACTAGCTCGCTTGAACAAGTCACAGTTCAAAACTCATCCACACCGTCTCGCCTTCATCGCGCAATCAAGGTCGGTCTAATGTGAGATCCACACCGAATCTTCCTCGTTCGTTAAAGACAACTCATGGGAAATTTCCAAGTGTGAGGCAAATTCCATGCACAACTAATGTCACAACCGATAGTCATCTCAACCCTTTTCATCTACCTTTCTTTTCACTGTCTCCATCGAATCGTCTACGTAATCGTAGTGAATCGATGTGTTCTGAGTTGAATAATGAGTTAATAATTAGTGAATTAAATAATATTTAATTCACTCCACTCATTACTAGTTGATTAGCTAGTTAAACTAATCTCAACCAGTTCAACTAAGTTAAACCTAACACAACTCCACCAACCGTTCCCATCAACTCCACCAAACTTCGCCACCGAAGTCCTCTAATCGAAGTCAAACTAAAAAGAGTCTACCACCCTTATGAATAGTTTTTGGTATCTTTCCATTTGAAGCATGGGCCACATCCGTATTCAATCGAAGTGTCGTAAGAGAATAAATCGAGTTTAGAGTCCAAATATTATTAAGGGCTACAATATTCGATCGACCTATTTTTAGACAGCAAGCCCAAAATAACTTTCAACTTCGCATGTCTAAAAATAGAGGTCCATCTATTTTTACCAACTCGACCAAATCATCCAAGAACAGCATACCGCAACTCCCGTACCATGCTCCATACAAGTCTAAAAATAAAGACTTTGCGCTAAAAATAGCCTACGTCTACCTCTAGTGAAGGCGACTTCATTTCCACTAAGCTCCATCACTTTGTTGCATTTTCAACATTCTAGACAGAGAAAGAGAGAGCTAAGTGACCTAACCTTCCGTACCGGGTTTTCCCCGAAAGAGTTTCCCGTAGAGCATATTCGTGGTCTTATGTGTGTGGGGTGAGCTTATTTTGTCGTTCTCTATTTTTTTTCATAATTTTCCATTAATATGCATGCACTAATTATAGTTAAATATACAAATCTATAATTTTAATAAAACTATAATAGTGTACAATTTAAGTATTTTAATATATTATTATCGATTCTATGCAGACAAACCTGCCTAATGGAATATCCATGACAGCTTCTTTACTTGATAAAAAAATCCATCTATACATAGAATTTATTATGCCAATGTTGATCATGACACCTTTAGGCACTATTGATGTCAACCACACACCTCTCGCTATGGTGTAGGGGTCATCCTCTACTTTAGTCGCCTCACTTCATTCAAATAGTTCACGAGGCAAAGGCTCAAACAAAAAGCTATTTTACAAATTTCATGGTCCCTGCATTGGATGTAGTCTAGACCCCAAGCTGATTTTCCATGTAAATAATTTAAACCTAGGTCATGGGACACGTATTCCAAGTTGAATGGAGGGGAAAAAAATTATAGTGGACATCACTTGGGATTTATTATTGGATATGGGAGATTGACACATTAACATTGACAAGGGAAAAAGGCAATAAATAACAATTAATTAAATAAATAAAAGGAATATAGAGAAAAGGGGTTATGAAGAGACAAGAATATTCTATGCCTATCTCTGTCACCCTTAGTTACTTCGATCACTTCTTGTTACTCTTGAACATTTTTAGTATTCTTTGGCATTGAGGTATCTCACTATACTTTGAGAGAGAGAGCACTTGGACAAAAGTAAGCAAGCAAAGGAACCTGGCAACGAAGAAGTTAGTGCTGATCAAGTGCTCAAAATTATGCTCGAAAATCAAAGTTGTCGAATGGTGTGAACTTGAACGACCGTGTATATTTCTCACGTTCTTAATCCGCGCAACTCATTTTGCAGAAATCCGACACCGTATGCTTCAAGAAACGTGTTTTGTCCACTTTATCAAACATGCAATCTAAAAAAAATGCAAGACAACCCGCTCAACAACGTACAACTGATTGGGCATTCATACAAGTAGCAGAATTCAGACAAGTTTGACTTGGTCAATGGTTCCATGGGCGAACGCTGGTTTTGCACCAAGCAAACAATAAATAGATTGTTCCAGTGGCAAGTTTTTACCTAGCGTATCTGACATGGAAATTGTCAAAGCTCTTGTATGTATCTAAACTGTGTGGACCGCCACATGAAACCTGCAGGCCTAAGAATATTGGGTCAAGTCCTAGAAGCCAGTCAATGGAGGCCTAACTCACTCAGCACCAAGCACCAAGGCATACCATCATACCATTGCATTTGTTTCTTAACAAAATATGGGTGCACCATGGTTTTGTTTTCATATGGTTGGTGTGTTGGGGGGAGGGGGCTCAGTTCAGTCCCAATCCTTGGTGACCACGCAAAGGGCGGGGGATCATGGAGCCGAGCAATAAGCCTCGCACCGCCCACAACCATAAATTTTAATCCAACATGAGCCTGGCATGTGACTGTACATGGCAACGTATACCATCACAAACTACCAGAATTTCAACCATAACATTCTAATCGTTAACCACCACCAACACGCCATGTGTCCATGCGTCGAAAGTTAACGTCAACGGGCTAGCTCCCAATCGCACTACCTTTACATAAAAGCAATTGTATTTTACCATATTTCATATTATTTTAAATCAGTTTTTACAAGCAGAGGGAAATTTAATGCCTGCAATAATTTTTACACCTTGTTTTTGGTGGAACTGGCAACCTTTAGCGCTTTTTTTTAGGGCGAAATCAGGTTCAAAGCGTATTTTTGGGGAAAATGTGGATCGTATAGTGGAGAAACTAGGGGAAGTCATAATCAGATGAATTGTCGTCAAATTCGATGCGTAATGAGGTCACATGTTATTTTTAAATATTTTTGGAGCCGAGTGAACAAGTTTCCGCAGTTGTTCGAGCATCAAAACACATGTAATCCTGCCTTGAGTTAAGAAGGAGAAGAGGTGCTGCTTTCATTAAAAGTTGACCAAGGAGATTTAGCTCAAAGTGTGGTGAACTCTTTCTTCAATGTAGTTCTAATAAAAGGACAGTTTATGGTGATGCTCATGTTTTTTAGATGTTGTTGTTCAATGTTTTGTTTATGTTATTTTTCTCATGAAATTCACATAAAAATACATAAAAAATCATTTAAACTTGCAATTAACCTCACCATCCTCAAGCACTTTCTTTATATTCCGAATTGATCTTATCATGTAAAAACTAATATTCCCATTTAGATCAAGTTGGTATTAGATCTCTAGGTTTACTTGCAGCAAAGAAGGTTTAATTTGTTTTGCAAGTGTTTAAATGCTTACAAGGTTGAATCTCAAGAGAGGAGAAGGCAAGATTGTGGTTCAGGTTCTCTAGTTGAGTCAGAGAAGAGGGCATGAATCACAATTCCACCACAAGATTCATCTCTAGTTGCAGTGAGAAGCTTTAGTAAGCATGTCTCATGAAGGGGAGGAATTGAAACATGTCGAGGATGAGAAGGCTTTAGGAAGGCTTTATTTGACATGACAAAGATGGTGAAGGTCTCCCATGAAGAGAGGAACACAAGGTTGTAGGGTGAAAGTTCCATGCCCTCCAAGAGGAGAGGATTCTCCAGAGGACGCAGGTAATGAAATGTGTGCATAAGACACTGTATCTGCTCCACCATCATCCTCACCACCATCTTTACCTTCATCTTCATCCTCTTCCACTACTACAATCCTTACTCCATACCATCAACATACCTCAAAAGGAATTGGTAAAAAACCCTTGTTAAAAATTGATATTAAATTTGAGTTGCTCATGTATAATGGTGAAGTGAATGCAGAGAAGCTTGACAATTGTGTTCGTCACTTGGAGGCCTGGTCACAGACCAACCTTCAAGATGATGATACAAAGATTCAACTAGCCTGAGAATCTTAGTGCAACCACTAGTGTAGCTGCAGAAACAAGGATAAATGAAAAACATGCAGATTCCACTCTCTTATTCAATTTCAGTCATTTTAATTAAAGAAATTTTACCTCTATATATACAAAATACTATCATGAACAAAAACTTCGTACAACTTAAGGGCCAAAGTGTAAGACCCCCAAGACTCAGAAAATATTTCCATGTTAGGAAGATTTGCATTCACAAGACACATTGTTGAAGCATATAGTCACATGCCTATGTATACTATCTGTGTGTTCAATCCACTAGCTAACAGGGCCCAAAAGCCACCACCTTGAAAAGAAGGAAAAATATTCTAGAGGTAAAAAAGGAAGCCATTGTTATGAGAGAAAGTGAAAGGTTTTAAAGAAAGGAAAGATGCATCCTGCTAGAAAAGGAAGGAGATAAAATGACATGCAAACATTGTTCCAAATAAAGGTTCATGATGAATACTATTGACAGTTTCACTCTGCAGATGAAGTCCAAGAAATTCACTGCCTATGAAAAAAACAACCGCAACCACTCAACAAGACTGCACTGGAACTGTATGAAACTAAAATTAAATGCTGGGTAATAAAATAATCCATTGTTAGCACTAGTTCATCAAATTGTCACACTAGTACTCCAAATGAAGAAAAACGAATTGAATTATTTCATGTGAGGGTTATATCAAAACATACAAAAATCAACACACTATTTTGATAGTGGTCTCAAGCCAAATTGATATTTGAAGACTTAGTCAAGTAAATTTAATTGTGAAACCATTCTCATCACAACCATATCCATTGGGCTAGATATGCAAGAACACAAATTTTCGTGTTACAAGAAAAGTGTGTTCTTCATTTGTAACTGCAAACAAACCTCACTAATGTGGGTTGAATTAGATGTTGTACCGCTTGATATTTTAGGAATTGTTTTTGGGCAACCTTATCTCTATGATAAAGGCTATCTTATCTCACCATGAAAAAGCAAACACGCTAAAAAATGGCGTGGAGTATATTGTATATTTATTGCAAGAAACTAAATCTTTCACAGTTAATGGTGGAAATGAAAGACTAGTAATTAACTGAAGAATTTTCAAAATGCTTATGATTAAGCCAAATAATGATGTCGATTATGAATCATTTAAAGGTTGTGATCCAAAGTTGAAACTTAATTGATTGAAGTGGTTAATCAAAATAATGAGATGTTTTAGGAGCCGAGGGTTACCCCGCAGGGGAACCCAACATGGAAAACACAATTGCAACAAGATTTGTCCTCTCTCAACATTGGCATGCATAGGATGTTGGTGATGGAGAGTGCTGAAATAAAAAAAGAAATCCAAGATTTTGGACAAAGGGATCATCCGACCAAGTACTTCGCCATGTAGGTCATCTATTGTGTTGGTGCTAAAATATGATGGAAATGAAAAAAGGTGAGATTTCCATGTACTTGAACAAGATTACGGTGGTGAATCGTTATCCACTTTCTAGAATAGATGATTTACTCGATAAATTGAAATATGCAAAATATTTTACTGTTGGACTTAAGGAGTGGCTACCATCAAATTAGAATTTTTTTTAGTATATTTAATATTTATATTCAAAAAACAAAGCAAGGTTTGTTTGAATGGCTTGTTATGTGCATTTTGGTTTATGTGTAATGATTCTTGCTATCTTCATGTATTTAATGATGTTTTGGAAGGCCATTTCTTGATGAGTTTGTCATCACTACTTAGATGACATATTGATTTTCGCAAATCAATTGATGAACATGTCATGCATGTAAGAAAACTACTTGATGTCTCAAGGCAAGAACATGAAGATGTCAAAATGTGAGTCTAGTAAAACTTCTTTGGTGTACTTGGGGGTATATTATTAGAGGATGTGATGAGATGAAACTTCTCTTACAAGAGTCATTGTGAAACTGGCCAATGCCCAAGATAGTCACCGAGGTAAGAAGTTTTATGGGAGCAACTCAATATTGGAGTGGTTTTTATTTAACTTCTCTTTGTCACAACTCCTTTTGCATGTATTGGCTAGTGAAAAGGTCTTCTAGTGAGGTACAACAAAAAGCATTTGATGCTTGAAAGTGAAGACTACCACCATTTCTGGCATTACTAGACTTGAGACAACCCTTTGTGATTCAAATCGATTCAAGCGACTATGCTATGGGCGCAATCCTTATGCAACATGGTAAGCCTATTTCATTTCATTTAGAAACTTTCAATGGTGCAAAGGTTTAACTATGCTACTTATGACAAGGATATTTATGCTGGTTCAAAGTGTGAAAACGTGGAAACAATATTTGATGGGAAAGGGAAAACCATCAAACACATCGATCGCCAACCATTGCAATACACTTGGTAATCTCAAACCAGCAAAAGAGTCAAGGCACTTTCTATGACAGTTTTTAAAACAATTCCACTCGTCATCAGTATAAGATACATATACAAGTAAGGTTGCCCATATACTCTAGGCCTATTATTAGTGCTACTACTTTACTTAAGCATAATTATGGTTTGCATGAAATTTATGTTGAGAAATATGCATGTGATAATGACTTTCAAGATGTTTATGTAAGATTGAGTCAAGGCTACCAAGTAGAGGAATTGGATTACCATGTACATAATAACTTGTTGTATCATTTGGGCAAGATCGTATTCCATAGGGGGAGAGAGTGAAAAGTCATATGGGAAGCACACACTTTATTACCGGACATTTTAGTGTAAGCAAAACAATGTCACATCTTCGAGGTATATTTATCGTCTCGTATGCTTGAAAGCGTGTCACATTTCATTAAATGTTGTTCATTATGTGCTTAGTAAGCCCAGCATGAGAAGTGAGATTTGTACACACCACTTCGTACCTTCATGTCCATGGGAGAGCATTTCTATGGATTTTGTAGGAGGTCCTTCTTTGTCAAAAAGAGGTCATGATTATTTGTATGTAGTTGTTTATAGGTCTAAAAAATATTTGTATATTAATTCCATAAAAAGAAAAAAAATCACAAACAACAAACAACCACTGTTGCCTCAGTATTTTTGGCTTCTACATCCATTGCTTACATCTGATTCCCTACTCGGTTAATTTTTGGTCAAGCTATGGACTGATGGTCATCAAGTTGAAGAAGAGTACAACTCCTTCATCCACAAACATATGGTCGAATCCTAAGGCAAATTCTGAAACAATCATACATCTTTCTAGGAGACAACGTAAAACAAGCATCCTAAGTTGTGGGATGAAAATCATAAAGAATTCGCATGCTTACGACCATGAAAATACCCTCTACACAAGCATTGCCATTTTGAGGCATGTCTTGGATACTTGCCTATACTGCCATTGGATTTCATTTTTGGGAAGGATGTTGCTACGATGGCTACAAAGAGAGAAAAATCAGAAGTCCATAGAACAAATCCAATTGATACATCAAAAAATGCAAGACTTGAAAAGAGCCAAGGTAAGTACAAAGAAATGCACTACAAGCATCGTGTAGATCACAAGTTCCAAGTTGGTGACAAATTTTGGCTTCACATTAGCAAAGAGAGGCTTCAAGGAAGGTAAAAAACTCAAAACCAATCCTCATGGTCCTTTAGAATTTTGGAAAAGATTGGTGAAAATGCCTTCAAGTTAGATTTCTTCTTCATACATGCACCATTCTGTCACAATGTTGAGAACTTGAATTTGTATGAGCTCTATCGATAGAAGATCAAGGAGATTAGGTTCAAATTTCTTCTATTAAAGACTTTTCTCCTAGATACCTTGATGAGCTTCAACAAGATACCATTCTTGACAGAAGAACAAAGGACATCAAAAAGAGGATTGTAGACTACCTTTGTGTGGGGCTCAAAGCACAAATCCTTCTACACAAATGGATTGACATTAAAAGGTGAGGGGAATTGTACCTCATCCTGTTGAAAAATGAAAGGATATTTTGGGGTCCAAAATCTTCTAGTGGGGAGGAGTGATCGTGTGCTCAAAATTATGCTCAAAAATAAAATTTGTCGAAATAGTGTGGAACTCCGAATGACCGCGTAGATCTCATCGTTATGAACTGCGCAACTCATTTCGCGAACCGATACACCGCATGCTCCTGCAACGCGTTTGGTCCACTTTTTCAAACACAAAGGTGACAACCCAACAAGAGTCCGTACAACCAATCGGGCACACGCAAGAAGAATATACAAGCTTAACTTAGTCAATGGCCTCATGCTTAATGGTTTGAAAGCGGGCAGCCTTGCTGATATTGGTTGCATGAAAGTTTTTATTGGTGGATTTGTACAACCACAAGCTACCACGTGGCCCATCCAGGGCCGCCATGGCAGCCCGAGGGCCACCAAATATTGGGTCAAGTCCGAGTTGCAAAGAGGCGCGTGGGGGCCTAACTCGTGACCACCGAGCACCAACCACCAAGGCATACCGTCGCACCACACATTGCAGCCCACCTTGACAAACCACAAGGCCAAGAAGCCATGGTTTGTTTCTCACAAGTGCTGGCGCACGGGGGAGGCACGGGTTCCGGCCCCGCCTGTCATGCCCAGGAAGGACCATGGGCGAGAGCCCCCTCGACAGCTACAATATTTAATCTAACTGCGTAGCTTGTGTGTGCGACCACAATGGATACCGTCATGAAAATCGCTGTAAGTTCAACAATTCTTTCTAACTGTTAACCACCACCGCCACCATGTCCATATTTATGTTAATGTTGTATAGTCTTAAATCACGCCACCTTATATATATAAACATATTTTATATTGTTTTTAAATTCGGTTTTTTAGGCGTTAAAGGAAAATTAATGCCCCGACAATTTTCACCCTCGTATTCGTGGAATTGGCGCTCCAACAGCGCTAGTATTAAATTGTGGGTTCTGGCACATATTTGGGGGGAAAATGTGAAACTAATAGTGATACAAACTAGGGAAGTAATAATTTGATGATTTTTTGGCCAAATTTGATGTGTGTATGAGTACAGACAAGCATTTTTGGGCATTCGAGCCGATGGAACAAGTTTCGCAGTCAGTTGAGAATCAGAAACACATGTGTAATCACACTTTTGAGCATAATAGAAGAGGGCCAAAGCCAAATAAGTGGACTGCTGGAGACGTAGCTCAAAGTGGGTGAACTCCTTCATCATGTATGACATGTTATTTTGCAGTGTGCTGTTCAGTGCCTATTGATGTGGTTGTTCAATGGTTTTTTTATGTTAATTTTCATGAAATTCACATGAAAACACATAAAAAATCATGTTAAACTGCAAATTAGGCTCATCATCCTCAAGCACTTCTATTAATATTCTCGAATTGGATCTACCATGCCTAAAAAAATGTATTATCTTCATTCCATCAAGCAGAAATTAATAGGCTGCATGTGCATTTTCATGATTTGAATGAAATGATGCATGCATTTTGCTATTTTGCCTTACTTTGTTGTCATTGGCATGTGATTTTTGGTGGTTTAGCTAAATGGTTTTAGCTTTGCCTTTCCATTTTTGACAATCACATTGTAGTGGTTATTTTGTTTTGCTTAAGCTTTGTATGACCCATAGATTTGGGATCCTCGGTGAGGTGGTCTCAGAAAATTCCCAAAAGTCGAGTGTGGAGATGGGCATTCTTCGGGAACTCTTGAATGTGGCGGGTGGAGATAGGAAAATTCCTCTCAAGAAAAGAAGAAGTTGAGGAATCCAAGTTGGCTATTTTTTTGGTATTTTTTGGACCTGATTAGGTGAAATAAATGTGGTGGAGGGTTGAGGTGAAGTTTTTAATTATGAAAGCCCTAGCTAGTTTTGTTTTGGTTTATCCCATATGATCTCACATCATGCTTGGAATATGATACAGGAAGATTGAATATGAGATTGGTTCACCCAACCTATGGTCGTGCACTGAAAGTCCCCACTCTGGTTAGATTTGTGTTATGTTATTATGGTGTTATTTATTATTGAGACCAATGAGTACATGTATCGGTTATTATGTCGATTTTTATGATCGGTTTGGTTCCGGTTTCATTCCAAATGAATGTTGGTTGCTGTGCTTGGTTAAATGATGTGCTCTTGTTATGGATCTTGTTCATGATTTGATAAGTTATTGGATGTTTATATGGATGCATAAGCTAACTAGTGTTGTTGTAGCTGTACCATATGCTATGGAGCCTTCGACGATTCTCTAATGAACCAAGGAAAACAATGTATAAATATGCATTCATGACTTGTAGCTACCATGTTTACCATATACTAAGCCCAACTTTATCATATGTGACCCATACAAGCTTGGGCAAGATCCGACCCTAATTATAGGTTATGCATACTTGTGATTATCTTAGACTTGATTTTGGAGAGTTTTTGCAAATGGCCCTGGAAGCTATCCCCCCGAAAATGTGGCACCGATTTCGCAACCACAATATCTTAATTGAGAAATTCTACCGTAGTCGCATGGAGGAAGGTTTGTGTGTGCGACTAGGGGTTTTATAGGTCGCATGCACAACATGGCATGCGTGCGCGGTTAGGTTGTGAGTTTAGGTGAAAGATAGTCTCCAAATTGTGTGGTAAGATCACTGGATGTCGTGTGACATCCTGCATTTGGTGTCTCTAGGAAGCTGCAAGAAGTTTACATTTTAACCACTCTCCATAACTAGAACTTGGTTGCTCTGTCACGCATAGTAACTCTCACCATGTTTACCCTCGAGAGCTTGTAAAAGTGGTAAATGTGGGGTGGGGTGTTACATTGAATTTAACAAGGAAAAAAAAGAGCCCCGCATTATAGGTGTTTGTGATTCAAAAATAATCGATTGGGAAAACCAAAAAGGCAGTAGGTCTCCAAATATCAATCTCAATTCACTACTTGACATTCATGTTTCCACAAGCTCTTTCACCATGTAACCTTTAGTCACATTTATATATTTTCCTCTATTTTTGACCTCCTTGTAACAAAGAGATTATAATTTGTACAATGTCTAGGGTTCTTAAAATTTCTAAGAACCAAATGTTTCCTATAGACAATACTAATAACATGTTAGAAAAGTGTTGACTTGATATCATGAACATCAATCAATATATATATATATATATATATATATATATATAATACCAGGAATAACAAATCCAAATAAAAACGAATAAAATTAAAAGAAACAAATTGAACTATTTTTAAAATGAAGTACGAGGAAAAATATATATTTCAAAATTTTAAATTATAAAATGTTTACCTAATCTTAATCTACATTTGCAAATTTAGGATCAAAATAATTATAAAATAACAATTAAAATAATAATGATAACAATAATTTTTAATGCCATGTAGTTTGGAAAAATAATTAGATCCTCTCTACTCAAAGTCATATAATATATTCTCTACATAAAATACAAAAATATTTTCAAATAACAATAATAATAATAATAATAATTCTTAAGGCAAGGTGTAGAGGACATAGTATAACGTGACAGATGGGGGTGCGCGGCGCACACACCCGCCCACCCACAAGGAGGTTGGAGCTACATTTAACGTCGGTCGCTATCTCCGTTTAATGGCATTTACTTCCTCGGCGCTCGGTTACAATTCCAACTCCGCTCCTCGATACGATCTCGCGTGTGGCGACATGGCTCGGCCCTACCATATTTATGGAGGTTTGGCCGTGTGTCTATATCGATGCACGATAGTCTCCGGGACAGATACCGGCGTGAGCGCCCGTCCCGTCTTCCCGGCTAGCGTCCCTTACCAGTTAATCATTTGGCAACTTATGCGGTGGCCCCAATTGTGCGCACAACTAACGTAGCAAGCCGAGGCAGTCGAATTGCACTTAGATTTTTGGAGATGATCTACTTCTCACTCGGTTTCGTATGCTAACCTTGCTTCCCGCAACCTAATTCGCCCTCGGCCTTCGGCGAGCCGCGCTCCTCCTCGCTTCGTGGTCCCTCTCCGTCACGACCGAAATATGCCCGCTTTCGGCAAAGGATGAGGTGGTCAGAGAGACACTGCATTTCCGCCAGCGCTCTCCTCCACCTCTAGCACCTCCTCCGAGTCTTCCTCTCACATGGACAGTCAAGCTGTTTCAAAGAGGTCGCTCACTCGTTGGCCGTCGCCCTCGGGCCCCCACCTCGCCACCCTCTCTGCGATTGCACCCACACCGCGCACTTTTCCTTCAACCGTTCACTCAATCGCTCGGGTCACCGCTTCCATCACCGTTGCCCGCCCAAGCGCCTCACAGAGGTCGCTCCCGCCTGCTCGACGGTCCGTGCAACATTGAGTGCCTGCACCCCGGTCCGACTCCGTTGGGGTCGATGCACCCGCCGAGCATGGAGTTGCAGGTGGTCGAAGCTAGCAAGGATTTGTAGGGTTCGACGAGCAAGGACAGCGTGTGGTCGTGCAAGCGAGACTCGTGACGGGACATGGTGCAAGGCGACACCGGGCAAGCGAGTGAGGCCAGTGGCTCCCACCACCCTCCGCGGGTGGTTACTTCCGCCTGTGGACATGCACAAGGATGACGGGGGAACCCGATGAGCTCGGTGCAGTAGTCGTGGAAGCGCCACCGATGAGTAGTTCCCCCTTCATTTTGGTTTTCCTCGTTTCGCCCGCTCATTATCCAAGCCAGGCTTGAGTTTTTTTGTAGTTTCCGCTCATCTATCGCTTGCTAGCTATGGTTTCCAAACAAAGTTTCATGGCTCCCCCGTGGCTATCTGGCCGTAATATTATCGGCGTCTTAAAGTTTCTCCCGATGGGTAGTCTTCATCATCGTGTTTAGAATGCCCCAACACCGGGCACCGATCAAAGCCGCCACCGTACATTACCACCGTTATTATAATACCTGGTCTAAAAAACTAATAATAATGAATAATAATAATTAAAAATACTATAAAACTACTTTGGAACCTGTATCAATCTCTATCCCTTTAAAACTAATAACAAATAAATATTCTTTGTTTTATAAAAGTTTATAATAAATACATAAACTATCAACATATTAAATTCTCAAAATTTAAAGAAAAAACATCACAATGTTAATCTCAGTGGTTGGATGCAATCGTAGCGTTTCATCATGTCTCTCTCTCTCTCTCTCTATATATATATATGAGAGCAAAGGAACAAAAATTGTCAAATAAGATACTAGTAGAAACATGAGAATTTATTTAATTGTGTTGTTTTTCGTTGCCCAACAACCCAATTTTCAAAATTCTTGTACATAAACTACGTGTAAAGAAATCACATGACCATAAATGGAATAACCAAATACATAAATTTGCGTTTAGGTTAACACTAAATTTTAACAATTTTAAATAAATACCAAAAAGACATATGAAATATGTATCGAGAAGAAAAAAAAGCAATAGATACAAACATGTAATTTTATACCACATTTGGATGAACTATTTATTTTTTCAAACAATTCATGCATCAACATAGGATTAGAATTTCAATTTAAAATCTTCCCAATGCATGTGTTATTTTCATTTTTTCCAATCATATGCTTACTCAATGACACTAAAATAATGTTTCTTGTTTCTTAAAAATTTATCTCTCTCCAGCTATTTTATAGATCCTATGTTTAATATATTTTATGCTAATGAGAGAGAGATGTAAATTTCTACTATTTTAAACAAGATTATTGAAACATAAGGGAAATGTATTCAACCTCATTGGAATTTAGTCTGATACTAGATTGTGTGAACTATATATAACTTCCAAAAATTAATTAGAAAATATTTGAAAATAACCAAAATATATAATAGTGTGTTTTAATATTTAAACATAAAATTTATTTATGAATCCCAATGTACACATTAAAATGTATTAATATATATTTTTTAAATATAAGTCATATTAAAATTTTATTTAAGATCAATCTTGACTTATTTTATTATGAACAATATTTAGATAATTTTTTTCCAACTTTATATTTATATTTGAAAAGAAATAGGATTAAAAATAATGTTTTGTAATGTTACTTAGAAAAATATATATTTGTCTAGTTAACACAAAAAAAAGTTACGCATCTAAAACTTTAATTAGTTTTTCTATGCAATAACGAATTTACAATGTTAACTTAAATTTTTCCCATACACACACTATTTTTGTTTTTCCCAAAATGCTCAACCCACAATTGGTAATCCTTTCTCAAACCCAAGTATGTAAAAGTTTTTGAGACACAACCGTTGTTGTAGTTTCCATCCGCTCATTTGTAACCGTGAACGGATATGTTTTTATTAAGTAAGAAAAGATTATGGGTCTTTGCCGAGGCGGCCTCTTTGCTGTGCGTAGATCTATCTACCGTATCTACCACTAACAAGGACTTTCAAGGCATCCTGATCGAGCTATGTTGTTTACAATGATCCCGCTTCCTTTCTACAAGCGAGTCGCCTTGCTTGCCATTCTCATCCTGCTTTGCTCGTTGCTCGACGATCTCAAAATGTGATGAAGTTTACACTTGTCAAAGTCTCGGAGACTCTCTTCAATCACCTCGTACCTTTGTTGAGGTCGGCATTGCCGAACCGCTTCCATGTTGTATATGTTTTATCATCACTCTCAATCACCCAAGACTCGGAGCACTTTCGATTCCTCATTCCTGCTATGTGACAAGCCGAGAGCCCCAGGATCTCGCCGTGATTGTTGGATTTCTTGCCAAGTCCCTGCCAGAATCCACAATCTTTTGGAAAACCCACCGTTTATATAAACAACCCACCCGCACTGCCAGCATTCGCATTCCCCTTGGACGCCCCGTCGAAAAAGATAGTGGAAATGTTTTCAGACCTCCACCACCTTGGAAAAAACATCCTCGTCTCTTATGCGCCATTCGGTGCTGTCACTCTCATGTGGGTTGAAGGTACTTGCGAGGATGGGGCGCAAGCATACCGAGCCGCCGCTTTCATGAAATGATTCTTTAAAATACCTAATTTGAGCTGCCCAGAGAAAGGGATTGAAGCGCAACATCATGGAGGGGCAGAAAGTAGCCTTCTTAAAAATCTTCCATTGCGGCTAACCAGACCGCGAAAGATACATATTTTGGGAGCGCTATCCGTATTCTACGCCGTAAAGATTTGGAAGGGATTCGATGGGGATGGGGTGCTGACCTAAGAGGCAAAGAGGTCCTGCCACCGAGTTCTCGCAAGGGCCGGAACTGCAAGTCCCGAAGCGTGAGAACCCAACCTTTTTCAAAGAAATCGCACTCCATGAAAAGATGTCAAAGTTTTTGGAATTGTTACAGCATAACACACATCCGTGAGGCCCACTATTTTCCTTTTTTCCGGCATTATCCCCCGTAAGTCGCTTGTTATGGACCAAGGTCCGTAAGAAGAAGTTTACTTTTGGAAGGAAATGGCTCCCGCACATTCTTCAAAACTCTTAGTTTGACTACGCTTCCTTATGACCGTACATTATACCCAAATGCCAGGTATAGACTCCAGATCGTCTCCAACCCCGGGCCTATCTTTGGATCTCCAAATGTGTAGCATCATCCAACACGTATCGTACCAGCGCGTTTGTTGATGTGGAAAACCGTGGCCGGCACTGTGAAATCCCATCCGTTCCAATTCCACGCCTGGATCCCGCATCAAGATATCACACACTGCTTACACCGTTACCTGTACCAATTCTTGAGGTCCGCAATGTCTTCCATCCGAGCAAGTGGCGCACTTCCCATTATATTGTCAATCCATAGATGCGTACGCCTGCTGCCTCGGAACTCGCATTAATTTTTTGAAAAAAATTGTCGTTTTTACAACATAATTTCCAGACTGGGCGTGCTATTGGGTGCGCTAGCCGTTCGTAGGTTGGAGAGCGCGTCGCTAATGGGACCATACTTTGGAGCCAGGTAACACCGACTAAGAGAGGGTTCATTGGTTTATCTTCTGCACCTTTCCTCCCAAAGCAAGATCGACAAGCATGATCTCGAACCATACCCGCCCGAACAATGGCTTTTTAACCATCCTATTAACCGTATGCATTCTTCATTGCCTTTCCCTCCTCGTCAAAGAAAATCTCTCCGAGCCAGCCTGAAGATCCGCTCCATCACCTTTCGGGAGCAAGGAGGAAAGTCACTCTGGAAGATTGGGGGAGACAGTATTAAACACCGTTTTAATTAAGATTACTTTACCTCCCTTGGTTAGCCGCTCCTCTCTACTTAAATTTTTGGATTTAATTTTTGAGATTATGTCGCTCCACAACGACCTCGTTTACCTGTACAGGAAGACCAAGATATTTAAACTATTCTACTTTGCCTGGGATTCTAAACCCAAGAAGGCGAATATATTCATAAGTCTATTCCGTATCTATGTTCCAAATGAAAGGTCTCGCTCTTACTTCCGCAACTGGTTGGGCACCGAAACTCGTACTTTCTCGAGGACCCGTTCAAAGCTCGTTATTTTCAAGGGAGGCTCCTCCGAGTAGGAGAATCGTCTTCGCAAAGAGAGCATGGTTCAAAGGTTCATCTCCATTTGAGGCTCACAGTTCCTAATATGTCCTCATTATTCTTCACGTTAAAGAAGTTTACGACCGAGGGAGTCTCGCTATTATGATACACAAGCGGAAGGGGGAGAGTAAGAAACCCCGTCCTTAAGGCCTCCCTAAGCTTGGAAGAAGAAGGGTCCGCCATTAACTAACCCGAGCAATCCATGGACCTGGCCACTGTGCTTTATTAAATGGACAAAATGTATCGAAACCAAAGGAGAGCAGGACCTTAGATAGGAAGCTATGATTAACTCTATCAAAGGCGTTAGCCATATTCAGTTTAATCAACATACCTTTCTCCTTTCGTTGCTTACTTGAGTGTATTGTTCTCAACTTGGATCACGTTGTCTTAATGTGCCTACCCTCCACGAAGCCACCTTGGCTGCCCGGAGATCAGCTTTTTTTAACAATGGCTTGATCCGACTCGCTTTAAGTTTTAAGCAAGATTTATAAGAAGTACTGCACGTCGAGATAGGTCCGAATTCAGTAAAGGAGTCAGATTGGTGTCCTTAGGGAATTAAAGCTAGATAAGGGACTTAGTTCCTCCCACCAATCTCATTTACGAGAATCCTTGTCATTTTAAGCAATCGCCTTTTGATAATGTGCCATGCCAGGATTTGTAGAAGTGGATTGTGAACCCATCCGGCTCAGAGCCTTATCCTCGATTCCATGGATCAAATAACTTTTATGATTTCCTCCTCGCAATGGGTCTATAGAGATTTTTAAGTTGTCTTCGTGACCGATAAGGAGGGAACACAGGAGAGAAAGTCATCCACCTCCTCATCATTGCTTTGAGTTTCTTCTTCCGAACAAGTTCCCCGTAGTGGTTTTCGGCAGCGACTTTTAACTTGATTTATTCCTTTACATACTTGACCCCCGATCGTTTTGGATTTCTGCCATGTAGTTCTTCGACAATCTGCTTCATATTGCCGATAACAAGGGAGTGTTCATCCCCCGCTCAACCAGCAGCTTCCTGATTTAAGCCCCGTATTCTTCTTCCTTATTTAAAAGTTTGGCATTGCCTTTGTGCTTTTACTTCTCCTCGAGCAGCTCAAATGTGATATCTCTCCGTTTTCCATAATGCCTGCGTATCCGACAAAGACCGCATGCCCTCCTTTCGATCGATGGGGTTGATATCCTGCTTTTATCCACTCCCGAGCTTGCTTTAGCCGCCTTTCAATCGGCGGGCGACGCTCTTGAGGATCCGGAGATAGGTTTGCCCATGGCCGCTCGATGGGCCTCCAAGAATCCATCTTCTGCATCCGCAGAGGCTGGAATCGAAAAGGAAGTGACCCAAGTCTTCTTCATCTTCCAAATGGAGTCGGATGGGTTTATGGTCTCAGGAGAGCTTTGCGTAATTTTGGTGGTTATTTTCTTGTTCATCATATGGGAGTTTTGAACCAAGAACGGTCTAAACGAGCAAAAATGTGCTCCGTACCAACCCGATTATTAGTCCAAGTGTAAATGCCACGAATGGGCTCGAAATCAAGAAGGTCCCGCAGTCGGGGTGATCTCCTCAACCTTGGCCAACATAGGGTCACCGGACAAGCTCTTTTTCTTTTTCTTCGGTAACAACATCCAGATCCCCCGTTCAGTATGATATTGCCTGGATTGGTCTCGTTCAAGAAAGGCTCTCAAGTGTATCCCAAAGATTCTCGCTTTCGTAACAAGTCACCGGAACATAGAGATTGAAGAGAGAGATGGTCAACTTACTTGCCTTATGCTTCTTGGCCTCCGTGTATATCCAAGGCCGGGTTTCATGGGACCTACAACACCGTAAGAGGTCATCCGTCCAAAGTGTTGCCACTTCTCCGTAGGTTCTCTTGCGTTGGATCGCTTTTCTCGCTTTTTTGTTCCACTTTTGTTCTACCCAATCTCTAGAAGGGCCTCGCCCTTCTATTTTGGTCTCCGGAGCATAAGAACGTCTCGAGGGTTCGATTTCAAGAGGTCCCCGATCGTCTTATTCAGAGGTTCCCTGCACCTCATGTGCCTCCCAAGACGAGATTCATTATTTATGGTGTCAGCTCTCAAAGGCCTTGGTCTAATATTTCGCCTAACAGACATTTCTATCAGGATTGACTTCCTTGAATCTTGAGTCTTCTTCGCCTCTTCTTCCCTCTTCTTTACGAGATTTCCTTCTCGCTTTTTGGAAGGGCGCTTTCGTAGAATTCATCTTCGAAGAACTAGAATCCAATCCACCCGGCGCCGCTCGTGCGTAGGCCACTAGGTGGAGAGCCTGATTTTCCTCCGACCCAGTGTTTCTTCCCCTATTCGGGCGAAGGGGCCGGGCCGTTCCTCGGCTCTCCCGTTCAAGTTTGGCTCATGGTGGTGCTGTCCGCTCCCACCTGCATTTTTGAGAGCTCGCTTCTTGGCGTGCTTTTGGAGCTTGCTGACCCTGTACCATATTTCCTTTGCCTCGCGCTTTTTTTTGGAGCTAGTGTTTTTTTGGACCAGGGGTCCATTGTTCCCCATTTTGTTTATCCTACCGTTCCTCCGCCTTCTTACAAAGGTTACATATGACCGTGCCCGTGGCAAAGGTTTACATTTAAAGGGCAACACTATAGTCCAAATTTTCTTGACATGCGTCCACCCGAAGAACAAAAGGAGTTTGATCGCTTCCTAATAATCCTTCTTCGAGATCTACCACGCGTATGCGGGCACATGAGTACCGATCCTTTTCTTACCGCCCGCCGATCTATGTATTTTCCCAAGCATTTCCTATGGTCCTGGAGAGAATTCTGATTCCAACAAGGAGAGGCAAGTGAGGGAGTCTAACCTAAACCCCTGACACGAACATTCTATAAATGTTTCTGTGGGACCATTTGTTTAGGTAAAGGCCCCCGAGGGCCCATGAAGTATGGCCCGTTTCCGAAGATTAATCCTTTGTCTTCCTAAGCCAAAGAAAATTAATAAAAAGAAACCCTTGTCACTATAGCTATTGACTCCTCCCACCGTAGCTCAGCTTCCTTTGCACCATTCCCCAACTGGGTTTGGGGAGAGGGCCGTAGGCCCGTGAATCGGCCTATGAGACCCTCTCCACCGTATTCGCAGCCGACGCAGGTGTCTCCTTCGGGAGAGCTACCGTGGGGATTGAGTCCGCCTTTTTTCACAATCATCGACCCAGATGGAGGGTTGGGGAGCATTCGCAATCATTGCCCTGGCAAGCCGTAACCTTCGGAGGCGAGGGGGGATCCGGGTCCCCGCGGTCTTCCATGGTAAGATCTCGTCGGCAGTATGTGTCGACAGACGGTCAGGGCGCGCCGGGAGTCGCTGTGCCACCTGTGCGCGATCGCAGGGCGCAGAGAAAGGCGAGCGGAGCCGCAGTAAGTGCGTCGTGTTTTATATCATCCGCCCATTTGTTTTTAATTCTTCCTTCAATTTGATATTTAATAGTTTGTTTCAGATAAATTTTAATACAAAGACTTTTCATTACTCGATAAACCAATTACATAGTTGAAGTTAAGAATTAGATGATGAATGAAAAAGATACCCTTTAATATGGCAAGTTCATATCTCAGACAAAGCCTTAACCTCCACCAATATATATATATATATATATGAATTAAAAAAATCTTTATTATAAAATTAAAAATAAATTCGAAATTTTAAACTTGCCACTTCCACTGATTGAATTCCAAAGCATCTTTATAAAGGGATTCATTTAGATGCACCCCTACACTGGAAACACCTTCCACCTTGTAGGGATGTGGAAATCTAAAAAGGAATATGGAATAAAAAAATAAACATTTCTTTATACCATGAAAGCACTAGATCATGAGTATAAGCACTTAATGTAGTAAACAAACTATGATTTAAAAATAATACTTTTGAATTCGATGTGCTTCAATGCTTTTCTATGCACAATTTTGACTACATTATCATATTGTAAAGTCTCATTAATTACTTGAAATTTATAATTTGGACATAACCTTATTCTTCAGACTATGTAAAGAATATCTAATAGATATAGTCTACATTAATATTTAATAGATATGGAAAATGATTCTTTAAAAAAAACAAAAGAGCAAACTCTTCCTGTGATTTGCCTTAAAAAAATAATTGAAATTCAATTATGCAAATTAATAGCACAACTTAGCCATTAAACCCCAAATCACATTGGAAATGATATATGATACATTTTATATAAAGAAAACAAAAACGAATGTCTAAATTATTTTGTATAAAGAAAACAAAAAAATAAGGTGTAATTTATATTTTATACTTACATGTGTAAATATCATCTGCTAGTAATGGCCCTAGAACATTTGTTTAGACTTGTGCTTTGTGTCGGCTATCATTTCATGTTTAGTCTTCAAAAAGCAAAACAGAGCACTGATTTACAAAATGAGTATTGAAATTAAACGAACCACCTTCAAAATTTGAAAGGCCAAATAAGAATCACCAAGGAAGTGAATTATGATTGCTAGCAACAAATAACATTATCTAGAATTTCATAGTTGGAAACAAAAAGACAAAACAAGAAGCAAATCTGCATCCAAACAATTAGGGCAACCATTTAGATTCTAAAATGATAAGGCAAGGGTGGTTGGACTTAATTGCTTCAATGAGCCATGTAGTATGCATGTTGAATTTATTTGTTTGAGGGAAGCTTTTTTGTTTGTCATGTTGTATTAAATATATGAACAAAATATTATTATTTTTTATATCCTTAAAAACTTAGGAACACTGTAACTGTGAGGTTAATAATATATGCTCATATATGTATTAACTTCTATTAATTTGTTTAATCAAGTTACAAGATCTCCGTGAAAAATGACGAGTTCTAAGGGTAAGTAAACTTCATGGGCGACATTGGACATATGTGAGGAACCTTAAATAAGACATATAATTTTTTAAGCTAGTGAAATGATAACAAATTATTAATTTTTTTAATTAAAATAAAATAAAATAAAAACAATTTAATTATTTATAAAGTTAAACATTATAACTTGTCATAGTTAATGCAAATCGATTTCTAGAGTCTTGCCTGCGCAGGGACTAATAATTAAAACAACTAGTTGTTTTTAGAGATCTTATTATTCCTTGCAAAGGATTCTTGCCTATTGACCACTATTAGTTTAACTTGAAAATTGAATATTTATTTTCAATATTATTAAGAAAACTATTTTTCAAACATTTGATTGGACCATAACTTAGGTAAATAACATATTTACCATCATTTACTTCCCATCATAATTTAAAATTCTTTGCATAAAAAATGGACAATAATAATATGCAAATACATATACTGACACCCACTATTATTTATATTTTCTCCATCAATTATGTAAAAGTATAATTGTAAATGTGTATACATACTATTTGCTACTACCGCTAAAATTTATGTAAGTCCTCATGTCTAAGAAATATCTAATTTATTCACTTTACATCTTAATTTATTAGTTCCTACTAAAATACGATTATAAGATTTAATTTGCTATTAACTATTAATTTAACATTGATCAATATAAACTATAATTTCTATACAATTTTTTCCACAACATAATTTTTGAATAGAAAAAATAAAAAAAAACTACAACACTCTTTTTCTAAACCTATCTAATAAATTATTTGATAAATTTACCTATCTAATAAATTATTTGATAAATTTTCATATTATTATTGTTCATTAATTTGGTCTCCAATTTAAAGTTGTCCAATGAAATTAATACATGTATGGGTGGCACACCAAATGAATCATAAAAGCTCTTAAACTAGCAATTGCACCAAGAGGCGCAAAGGAACGCCGGGGCGGTAGATATGTAAGGGAAGTAATTTAATCAAATAAAAAGTTAGTACGATATGGAATATTGGATTTTAAACTGTCAAACATATTTTTTGTTTTCTTCATCTCCTTTATCTTCATCACCGGAAACCTCTTTTACCACTTCTCCATCATTGTCTGCAAATTCCATAGAGCTATCAAAGAGCTCATGTGATAACAATGACAAAAAAGAATATCCAATTGACCCTTCTCTTCCTGACGTTAAAAACAGCGTTTACAGCACTGATGAGTTCCGAATGTTTTCTTTCAAGGTGCGGCCTTGTTCCAGGGCATATTCTCATGATTGGACTGAATTCCCATTTGTGCATCCTGGCGAAAATGGTCGAAGACGGGACCCTAGACGGTATCACTACAGCTGTGTTCCTTGCCCAGAATTTCGCAAGGGGACTTGCAGACGAAATGATTCCTGTGAGTATGTACATGGTGTATTTGAGAGTTGGCTGCATCCTGCACAATATCGTACTCGGCTTTGTAAAGATGGGACAAATTGTGCACGAAGAGTGTGTTTCTTTGCCCACAAACCTGAGGAATTACGCCCCCTTTATCTCTCTACTGGCTCAGCAGTGCCGTCACCAAGAATTTCAGCTTCAATGGACATGGCTTCTCTTGCACCAGGATCTCCATCTTCTGTTCTAATGATATCTCCCTTCTCTCCAACAAACCCATCAAAGAATACTTTGTTCACTCCTCCATTGTCGCCCTCATCTCCTAAGGCTGGCCATTCATCTTTGTCTGGTGCTTGGTCACAGTCTAGCTTACCAGTGCTTCATCTTCCTGGTGGGGGAAGTCAAACCAGTCGTCTCCGAGCAACACTAAGTGCTAGAGACCTTCCTTTGGATGATCTGATTAGAGGCTTTGACAATGATGGCCAAATAATTGATGAGTTTTCACCTATGTCTAACCGGGCTAGGATGAATGCTACTCTAGCTACCCTATCTGGGGATGGGAGTACCTCTGGAAAATATATAAGTTATGGTCTTAACAGTGTTACCCCAGCGAATCTTGAGGATTTGTTTGCTTCTGAGATCTTATTGCCAGGGGTGGTAGATTCGGAGCCCTCTGTTCTTCCACACATGGGCACCCAGATGCCGACTAATAATTCAATGCAAGGTCATTCTCATCTTCAAAATCAAAAGCAATTGTCAATCAATACTCAGCTACTTCAGGCGACAACACAAATGCAGCAAGCTACAACAGATCCTCAAAGCCCTAGCCACTCATTCTTGCAATCATCTGTGCTTTCACCTTCATATAGTTTGGCATCCCTTGGTCGAATGTCATCTTTTAGTGGAGATTTTCAGTGCCATAAATCCAGTGAGTCTGTTTCGGGGAATTTCACCCTAGAGGTTCGTTGGGTTACAACCTCCACAGAGCAGGGGCATGCTACTTAACAGAGACTCACACAACCATGCACGTTCAGAAAAACTAAATAGAGTAGAATGAGAAAGTTACCCGTAGGTCCTACGGTTGAAGAAGATCCCGCAGGGTTCAAACCCCCAGCAATCGTCCTTCCTTCTTAACCTGAAAGACAAGAAGAAACAAGCACAAAGGACTGGTTGTACAACATATATCTACTCTAAATGTCAGTGAGATTCATATAAAACATTAAATAAATCATGATGAATGCTTGTATAACAAATATTCTCATACATAAAAGCATACACTAACACGTTTATTTCAGGAACAGCATGATACTTCTGTATTATAAATAGCACGTACAAAAGTAATCAAGTGGAGAGATCACCTGATCCTTCCAAGGCCTTCGCAGATCGTCGTCCGGATCCGTCCAGCCCTTGCCTCGCTAAGACTCCTTCCAAACTGGTGCATACGAGATGACATATAAGGGGATGTGCATCTCAAGGAAACAAGGGTTTCCTACAATGAACTGGGAAAGTGCAGGAGGCACGGGGAATCAGACTTGGATAGGGAATACCAACAGAGTATAATATCAATAATTCTCTCTCTCCCTTAGGCCATACACATGAGGGGCTTTTATACTCCCTCCAATTAGTTTCAACAGTTGGAAACAGTTGGCCACGTGCTGGGGTGGTTGAACTACCTGAGTAACCATCAACCCAGCCTAAAAATAGGGAATTTTTATATATATTTTAATCATTTTAATGGCATACGTGGAAAATTCTAGATGGACTCGCGTATACACGCGGAAAATCACGGGCATAGTCGCGTATGGGGATTTTTACACTGTTTTTAAGTGAATTTGTCCAATTCTATAGGAATGGGTGCCCAAAACCATCAAATCAATCATGAATCATGTCAAGGTGAGAAATGATGCTATAACAGATGCCCCCTAATATATGAGGTCAGAAGGGGTACATGATGGCCGAAATGTATTATGCACATAGAAAGAACTTCGCAAGGACAAGAGAGGACTTCACCGGATTTCAGCCTGCCAAAAACCAATGAAAGAAAACAGAGAGTCAACTCATGCTGAGGCGGGCATACCCATGCTCAGTCAAAAATACATCATATAGAAAGTAGTGAATAGATCCAACATGTATACAAGTATAGCTGAACTGAAAGTACACAATGAATCATCTGAGCATGGCCCGGAAGTGTAAGTTTGAATCAATGTCCAAGTATCACATATAGAAAGCTGATCAAGGATGGTGCAACTGGATGTCTGATCATATAAGTAACTGAATCTCCAAGTACCGAATCATAAGAGGTGGAACAAACGGTACAATCACGCAACTCGAGAGCCAACATATAGGATGCTGCTGTACTGAACTGCAACATATAAGGGTGGACGACATCACTGGCAGAAATTGAATGGACTGTCAAAAGTGAACCGAAAAATGTTGATGCAACCCGAGGTCTTCACCGATCACTATGGCACAATTCTACACAATGGGAATAAATGAGCTGAAGTCGACCATGTGAGAAATCGTTGGATTACTGGTCAATGATGTATACCGTTAACCAACGCGAGACAACCCACCGATAATGATAATGAGCGTCAAGGTGCCCCAGTACAATCTGACAAGTGCGAATGAATGAGTTGAAGTCGAACACTTGAAAGAATCTACCAATCAGGAGGCAATGATGAATTCCCACTGTCGATAGCGAAGAGTCTGCCACTGATGACTGCAAACCCTAAGGTACTGACAAAAGACTCTAGACCTTATTCCCAGAGCAATGAGTCGGAGTCGATGGGAAAAGATTTGCTGGAAGGAAGGCATTAAGGCATCCCACATCAGTCCAGCGCGAGTGTAACCCGCAGGCCAAGATTTGGAAGGAATCGGACGAAGTAGAGTGACGGAACCAAAACCGAAGTACGTTTCCGACATGCACAAGATGAAGCTAGCACATGGAAGAAACCCTCTGAACCAACCAATAATGAAATCTGACACAGAGGCGAGAAATCCACCGATAGGGTCAAATGGAAATCAAGGTACTGCACGAATCCCAAGTGTGATAATGTGTGCTGACGTCGAACACAGGGGAAACCACTCAGTCAAAGACCCATGATGATGATCAAATGCTAAGAACGAGGTCACCTATCAATGATGGAAATAGGCCCAAGGTGCGGCTCTAGGTTTGCTCTCGGAGCAATGTGTCGTAGTCGATAAGAGACAAACCCGCCGGCAAGAAGTCAATGGGGACCTTCTCAAACCAGCACGAGCAGAAGACCAAGAGGTAGATTCATGTATAGAACATGATATTCACAAGACCGAAGGCCTGATCAATAATGAGTCAAGAGACACCCCAATGGCTTCACCTGCTAGACTTCCCTTGAACAAAAGCACGACTCGTGATGACCATGGCAGTAAAAAAGTGACACTGTATAAGTCTGTCATGCAGGAGGCAGAACAAACTCTCCATATGATTGGAAGAGATAACCAACCGGGGGAGAACTGACAAGTGAAACATGGTAGAGGCTGATCCTAGGTCAAAACTAAAACCATCCCAAATGAAGGAGATATATAAAAGTATATGTGCTTTGTTCAAGGGCGACAAACTGACTCTGTACTGCCATCAAAACAACGAAGATACATCCCGTTCCCGCTCTTTTTGTTATATTTGACTTTTTTTGTCTTTTTCATATAATAAGCCTGAAAAAGAATAAAAGAATGCTATGATACAATGGATAGAACGAGTATCAAGAAATCAGATGCACTAGTTCCTGGGATTGGAACAATCCTATGCTCAATGCAAGGTGGCGAAAACTGGTCAGTGATACTCAGAGGAACGTTCCATCCATGGGTACAAAGGTGTCAAGTCGTGATAGCTAAGTGCATGCAATGGTTAACTTGTACAGAAAGTCAAGGTAAAAAGTTGGCTTAAACATCGAGTCCAAATGAAGCCGGCTAAAGGCCAGGATAAACAAGTAGCCAATATGCAATGCAGTAATACAACTTAACGACACCAGGGAGCCTCTAGGGTATAAGCCAGAAAAATGATAAGTGATGAAGGAGAAGAATGAAGCTTCAACACGAAAGACATGGCGGGACTAAAGAGTTCTCCCGAGCCTACATAAAAAGCAGCATGGGAAACAAGTGATAGCGAGGAACTAACTAGGAAGCCCATGTAAAGGAAGGCTCTACCATCAAGTCATGATTAAATAATCGGCGAGTGAAATGGGTGTAATACTCATGACCTGATGGGATCGACCCTAAGGCAAGTGATCAATATGGAGGCTAGAATGCAAGATGCAACGGAAAGTGATTTCCCTAACCTATATGCCAGTGAAGATCATATACCTGCCGTGAAGAGTCGGAAATCATGGATCAAAAACCGGGAAAAATCTCAAAATCGTCAAAATGTACCTGAAAACATACCAAACTGGGCACTCCCAAGCAATCGAGTTATGCAGCTTAAGATAGATCGAAAAAATAAGCATAAGGAATTTTTGCGAAAATTTTCAATTTTTTAGCCATAAATAGACAAATTACCTCTCATTTGGTTCATTATTGCATAGTTGATTTGGAAAAAGAGCTCTGGAGCTAAAAACTTGTTTCATCAAATCAGGCACAACCGACCGTCGGAATTCAGCGAAAGTTCAGGTAGGCTCCTTAATCATCCTGTTTATTCATTTTGTCTGTTTGGAAATTAAAATTAAGTGATTTTTAGCCTTAAAACCCTTGCTAAAATATGCGTACCTACGCATACGCGAGTTCATTGAAGGAAACCCGCGTATACACGCGACTGTGTACAGGAAAAACCGCGTATGCACAGGTCCGAAACTTAAAAAGCGTGGCTAATGTATAATTTGATGAAATTTCTCAGGATGACCATTTCATGGAGGGAACGTGAGCATAGCGCAATAGACCAGGAGGTCATGCAGGATCGCGCAGCGCAAAATATCCTCCGAAATTGCGGATTGTTCAAATTCTTTAAAATGCCAAATATGAAAAGCAATGTGCGATTGCTAGAAATTCTCATAAATTACTGGGAACCAGATCAGGATTGCTTCATTATTGATCAGATGCCACTACGCATTGACGTGGAGGATATATATTTCATCACTGGACTCTCCAGGAGGGGAGAACCAGTGGACTTGCACGGAAAGCCCTTGGGAGGGTTGACCGTGGAAGATTATGTCCAGGTATATTGCGTAGAGAATTCCAAAAAGGTTGGAACACAGATTGCGATAAAAGATATCAGGGATTTGCACATGAAGATCCTCCTTTTTCACCATCGCCAGTGTAAGGGTGGATCTCGCCTCACTACATCGGTCCCAGACGCAAATGAGTATAGCGTAGAGTGTTTGACTCATGTTTACAATTGGTGCACGCTCGCTATCGAACATGAAACAATAGCCGACCTCTATTCGCTTGCCAAAGACTAAACACTTTGGCTATACCATTTCTGACAACATTCTTCTTTGAGAGAATTCCAGCTTTGGAGACCCGCAGTCATCTCGATCATCGCATCCATGTATTTCCTCAATTGTCTGCGTACATGATGAAGAGACCGGGGGCAGCCGAAGTACCCCGCACCACATGGGACGATGAGTTCTTCCTTTGGTGGGGAGAACAGATCATCGCAGTGGACGACTATCCCTATGCTGGGATGGACTTCCGAGGAGATCCAGATCTAGTACTTCCACCAGGCACGGCATGGGGAGCAGTTGGTATGTTTTTGCAAAAAATTTTGACTTATATAATTTTTTGGATTTTTCAAATATGTATGAAAAATGAAAAACAAACATGTTTTTGATTGGATTCATAATGACTGACGATAAAAAATGATCATGTTTCATATGTTGGACCAGTACGACCTGAGGGTCTCCCGCGCCATAAGCGTCGCAGGGGCGAGGCAGAGACAGTGGACTCAGACAGGACACTCCAGGCCGTGCAGAGAAACTTGGAGGGATTAACCTGCCAAATCCCTATGTCTGTCGTGGAGGACTTTCCTGAAGCCATCCAGAGACGGGTGGTTGGGGTACCACGAGACTGGGTTAGATTATTCTGCCGTGTGGCCACTACAGTTACGTTCTATAGGAACACGACTGCTGGACAGGGACCTGAGGAGTAGACAGATTTTATATATTAGATGACTGTATATTTTTTGAGACTGAACATGATGGGGCATAAGCCCAAGTTTTGTACGGAATTTATGGATCCAAATTTTGTAAAGTTTTTGAAACATTCCGATGATATATATATACAGCGATATTTGATGTGATGTGATAAATGTATCAAATGTATGATGTTTATGATGATTAAAAATTTATTGTATTGAATGATGAATATGCCAATCCAATGCTTGATTAGCTAATGAGTCAGCAAACCAATTGTCAGCTCGAGGAATATGAATGAATGTTAAAAATTGAAAATACCTTTGTAAAAAACGTACCCTCAAGAACAATCGTAATAAAAATGGATCTCGTACCCGATAAGTGTTTTTCAACTGCGACACCACCAGCTGGGAGTCCAAGAAAACTACCAACGAATCAACACCCAAGGATATTGCCTCCGAGAGTAGATGAATGACCGCAACATATTCCTCGTTACATTATTGGAAGCAGACCAATGCACTCCAGATTGATACTCAACAACCTGACCTGAAGGGATAATGAAGAATCTAAGCCGTTTAAGCTGTCCTGGTGTGTCTACTAGCACCATCGGCGAAACCAAAATGACTCATGACGTCCAACACAACCTGCCAAAGCAGATCAAAAACATCACCAACTCATCAAAAATCGAAAATCAATCAGAAATGTGCAAAGCAAAAACTACTATATACAAAAAGCAACATGCTAGGCCGAAGCCTAGGCATAATACTTCTTGAAATAGAGCCCATTTCGGGGCTCCGGCAACTCGTTGCCTTCGAAATCAACCAAGGTATAAGCTCCTTTCTTAAGGACTTTTTAAACGATATAGGGGCCATACCACATCGATTTAAACTTTCCTGCCCCCAAGGCATCTTTTTCTTGGGCATAGACCAAAACAAGGTCACCTTCGGAAAAGACCCTAGGCTTAACCGCCTTATCGTACTGAACTTTGACTCGGTTTTTATGTGCTTCATTCAACGTGGCGGCATCTCGACGCTGCTCATCAAGATGTTCCAGATGAAGAAGCCGCTCTGCCAGACTAGAAGTGTCAGGAAGAAGCTCAACAGCTAATTTGAGAGAAGGAATCTCGCATTCAATGGGAAATACGGATTCCACCCCATGGACTAACTGAAACGGAGTAAAGCCAGTTGCAGTTTTCACTGACGTCCTATATGCCCAAAGTGCAGGATATAGTATAATATGCCAGTTGGATCTATGTTTATCAATTGTCCTTTGAAGAATTGTCTTCAAGGATTTATTCACGGCTTCCACTTGCCCATTGGCCTGAGGATAATATGGAGATGAATGCTCCTGCCGGAAACCCAATTTAAGAGCCAACTCGGCCATCATACTATTCTGAAAGTGACTGCCATGGTCAGTGACAATCTCTCTAGGTATACCGAAACGAGCGATAACTTGGTTGAAGAAGAAAAGAGTTGCAGTCTCACCATCGTTCCCAAAAGTAGGCATAGCCTCGACCCACTTCGTAAAGTAGTCTACTGCTACGATAATGTACTTGTGACCTTTTGTCGAAGGCGGGTTACAAGTAGTATAATCCATACCCCACTTTGTAAAGGGTCCGACAGTAACGACTGGAAAAAGCGGAGCTGGATGAGCGCGCATTTTTTGAGTATACACTTGACAAGGATGACACTTCTTGACCGATTCAATACAATCTTTGAAAATCGAGGGCCAGAAGTAGCCAGCACGCAAAATCTTTTGGGCTGTAGCAAGCCCTGATAAATGACCCCCACAAGCTCCACTGTGAGAATCATTGAGCATAGCCTCAGCTTCTTCGAAAGTTAAGCAGCGTCTTAGGATTGAATCAATCCCTCGACGGTATAAAGCATCACCAATAATCAGATAATTCTTGGCTAAGTGACGCAGCTTACGACGCTCATCTTTCGAAAAAGAAGAGGGAAACTTCGCAGTTTGGAGATACACAATGATATCCCCATACCAAGGATCTTGTGGAGAGATTAGAAACAAGTGTTCGTCCGGAAAGGACTCATCATAGATCATCTCCTCTCCTCAAGGCAACTCGGAGATCAATTCCGCAAAGACTAATGACTTCTTGGATTTGGCAGACATGAACTCTAGATCAGATTCCTTCTTGTAAAATCACAATTATGTCTATTGTGTTTGCCCCCAATCACTAACACTGCGCTTTGGGGACAAAAGCTGAGAAATGGATTAGCGACTACCCGAACATAAGTTTTGCGAAGAATAATGTAATGCGATGTTGCACGGCCTGTTGTTGCTAAAGGCTAATTTTTCTATCAGGAATTTGTATCTCGGTTCAGGTCCTACCAGTTCTCGACTAAGGTAGTAAATAACATGCTCAGCCAGAGCATCATCCTCCTGAACCAGAACCATACCAATGGTAGATTCTGCTGTAGCCAGATACAAAAGAAAATCTCTGCTATAATCGGGTGGACTCAGCAAAGGAGCAGAGGTCAATGCCTTTTTCAAGGCATCGAATGAGCGTTGAGCATAGTCGTCCCAAAGAAAAGGAACTCCTTTTTTCAACAGTCTCATATATCCCTTTGTAATCTCAGCATAGTTGACGATAAACCTCCGAAGAAAATTAGACTTCCCTTGGAGACTTTGAAGCTGACGGATTGAAGACGGGGGAGGCAACCGAAGTATTGCCTCAACCTTGAAGGGATCTACCCTTATCCCTTCCCTAGACACAATGAATCCCAATAGCTGACCGGATGTAACCGCGAAAACGCACTTGTTCGGATTCAATCGAATTTTATAAAAACGACATCTTTCAAATATTTGCCGGAGGTGACCCGGATGATCCATCCTCTTTCGAGAATGAGCAGCTAGATCATCTAAGTATGCCTCGATAATCTTCTTGATGTCATGGAAGGCGTAAGACATGGCCCGCTGAAAGGTAGCTCCAGCATTTTTAAGACCAAAAGGCATTTTCTTGTATGCAAACGTACCCCAGGGACAAATAAATGCGGTCTTATGTTGATCTTCAGGACGGATAGTAATTTGATTATAACCAGAGAAACCGTCCATGAAGGAGAAAATCTCGTTACCGGCACACTCGTCAATAATCTGATCGATGAAAGGTGTGGGGTAATTATCTTTAGGACACGCCTTATTTAGGTCTCTGAAATCGATGCACACTTGAATCGTTCCTTGCTTTTTATCTACCGGAACGGGGTTTGAAACCCATTCAGTCAGAGGAACTGGGAAAATGAATCCCGCCTTAAGCAGCTTTTCAACTTCAGCTTTGATAGCTGCTGCCTTCCTAGGATTAACCGAACGAAGTTTTTGCCTGACCGGCTTAGCGTTTTCATACGTCTTGATCTCATGCTGGACAATAGATGGATCTATGCCAGGCATTTCCTCATAAGACCAAGCAAAAACATCCCTATACTCTTTGAAGAGCTCGGTATAGATTTGAATCTCTTCACGGGAACATTCAGCTCCAATGAAGACATTCTCGATAATGTTGGGATCCCTGGAGATGTTCACCGGGATAGTAGGAGAGATCACAACCATGTTCCCTTCAGCATAAACCTGTGCTGGTGCTAAAGGGCTCAAGACTGGGTGAACAGGTCCAGGAGACTGAGGACTTGGAAAACTTGTTTCGACTTCGCTCAAGTCAGGTAGGAAGTAAGACCAATGATGCAAATCATCCCACGGTCTATCTATACCTGTCATCGCTTCCAGGATGGCCTCTTCAGATGGAAGAGTGGTATCTAGACAATTCTGGGCAGAAGAAGAAGTAAGCATCCAAGCCGGAGCCACATCACCATCCAACTCTTCCGATGAAAGAGGAGCTGGATCAGATTCTGCAGTGTCAACAATAGACTGATATGCAATCTCAGCTGCAGAAATCGGGAATGCCATTCCACCCACTTTCCCTTCCTCCAATGTGGCTGTTGGGGAAGGTAAGGTCCAAGGGTCCGAAAAATAATGAGTTCGAAAGAACTCTCTTCGAAGGGGAGCCTTGGAGGATGAAATAGCATTAATAGACATAGTAGGAGGAGGAAGATCGAAAGATCCCATCAGGGAAGAATACATTCCAACTCCTAGATTCTCAACAGGCGCCTTAGTATTATCCAACTTAGGAACAGATGAGTCAGAAGGCGCATTCAGGTCTACTTGAGGACAGTCCAGTTGATCCACTGTAACGATCCTCCCTTCGTGGGGGAAACATACAATTCGAAATAGTGAGGATGCAATGGCATCCATCTCATAAATCCAGTTCCTCCCCAACAGAAGGTTGTAGTCCAAGGTTGCATCCACTACCTCAACCTCTATGTTAATGGTTTTGCCCCCAACACAGATGGGCAAAGCCGGGACAATACCATGGGGTCTGTGAGAATCACCATCGAATGCAGTAAGAATAGTGCTAGATGGAACAGCTTTGGGAGATCCAAGTGTCTTCCAGCATGCGAGAGACATCACGCATGTAGAAGCACCCTCATCAAAAACCGTTCGAAAGATATTACACTTCCGATACGTCGATTTAATGTGAAAAGCCATGTGATGAGGAAGTCTCTTCTTAAATTTAGTCATATAAAAAGTAATCAGAAGAGAATTTTTCGGATCAACAGCCCCAATGGCAGTGAGCAAAGCACTGCGCTGAGCCGGACAAGACTGGAGTACCTCTAAAGCTGACATAGCACAAGGACTCTGCGCCAGATCTTCTACAATCGAGTAGTTCTGGGCAGCCCTCGCATTCACATTAATCGTTGACCGCTTAGAATATGCTTTTGGCATCCGAGGCATAGACTCAACAGTCGGCTTCGTGATGTGAAGCAGCTCAGTAGCATCAGGAACTTCCTTAGCTTTTGAAGATTCCTCTCCGCCATAATCACGGGATCTCGTAGCGACATCCACGTGAGCACTCATCATAAAGATGTTCGATGGAATTTCCCCTTCCTGGGTACCTCCAAAGGAAGCCCCAGGATTTTGGTTCGCGCCAACAACTAATTGCTGCCCTTGGGGAAAAGGGTTTGTTAGCACAGCCTGGGAACTAGAAGAACCCTGCTGAGATAACAGGCGCTGAGCATCCTGAATTTTAGGGAAAAGGTGCGTGAGATGGTCTCCAGCACAAAGCTTGCATGGAAACTTCACTTTCTTTTTCTCCTTTTGACCCTCACCAACACGCTCGTTGGTTTTATTTGCATTGCCCTTCCCGTTCTTGCCCTTCTTCTTGTTATTACGTCCCTTCTTCTTCCCATCAGATTGTTGATTTCCTTTGGGATCAGAAGCTTGGATAGCATTTATGGACAAAGACTCGGAAGGTGATGAATCAGCAGGCACAGCCTGACTAGAAGGAGCAGATTGTAAAGACAACTGCTGCAATTGAGAAAGCAGGCTGGCTGCACTACTATTGACCGATCCGACAAGCCCGTCACCATGCGGACCAGGTTTGGGTTTCGATAAATCCAATTTGGAGCGAGGAGCATTGGGCAAATACTTATAAAGCATCCCAGACTGAGAATAGATCAGTTCTAACTGCTGGGCCCTAAAGATGGCCTGCTCCTCGGAAAATACCCCAGATAGGGATACATCCTTTGAAATGTCTGACTGCAGAGATTTGAAAAACCACTCGAGAAGGAATTCACCTGGAATATGGGCTTTGATAAGCCTCTTCCTTCTCCTCCATTCTTGAATGTGGTCAGAAATGTGAGTTGCCTCATCCTGCTTAAAATTAGCCAGGAGTTCGATCCCAGCCTCATATCTGACAGGAAACTGAAAATGGTTAAGAAATGTGACAGCCAGTTCCCCAAATGTGGCGAAACTGCCCCCAGTGAGCTCGATATACCATTTGGCAGCATTTCCAATTAGGGTGCGTTGAAATAATCTCAACTTAATCGAATCATCGATCAGGGAGTTCGAAGAACACCATAGGTGGAAAGTGGTGATGTGGTCTGCCGGATCCTCTTCATTCTTACCTTCAAACTTTGGAATGTCTGAAGGAAGTTTGGTCGGGACCAGAGGCCACCCCGGACTGTAACGAATCAGATCATTAGTTAACTTCGACAAGTCTGGCAAGTTTAACATTGCCAGAAACGGTAAGCGAGGCGGAGCCTGAGAATTCCATCCTTGAGGGGATGGATTCCCAACATTCTGAAAAGAATAGCCTGGATTTGATAAGGCACCAGGCTGCCAGAAAGGACTCATAGAAAACAGAGAAGAACCTCCTCCCCACGCCGAGTTACCAAAACCCAGACCAGTTCCCCCCGCTAAAGTATTGATTGAAGAGGAAAGCCCCTGGTAGGGGTTCCAAGCATTAGACAGAGGAGAAAAGGTCTGATATGCACTCGAAGAAGGGAAAGAAGCATTCCCTTGATGACCTGCGAAGAACTGGTTCCCTGCCCCAGCCGTTGTAAACACAGGATTCCATCCCATAAAAGTAGTCGAACTTTGCCCCCAGACCAAGGGTTGAAACTCTGGGTCTGGGATGTAAACGGAAACGACCCTAAAGAAGGATTGGAACTGGGAATGTGCCCAGTCCCAAAGGGGAAACCCTGAAACGAAGCTGATCCACTAGCCATGTTAGACATGGGTGTAGATCCAGCTGCACCGGCGGAAAAGGAAAAAGAGGGATTTCCACTAATGGACATCCCTGAACAGAAGGGACCAGAATGAGAAGGATATGCTTGGGTGAACCCAGAGCCAAACATAGCAGTGCTAGAAGCAATCGAAGATGAAGCAATAGTGCCCCCTGCCTCGACAGAAGCAGGGGTCTGAATGCCTGCAGCACTCACGGTAGAAGCCGCGTTCCCAGTCGTGGCCATCAAAAGATAAGAATGATACGGAAGATCCGGCGGTCTCTCAGACTCCGGTCCGATGTACTGAACAACAAACGGATAATCAGGAGGAAGAGGAGATGGACCTGTAGCAGGAGGCTCAGGTATATCTTCTATCTGAAAATCTTCTTCCTGAGGAAATAACACTCGCGAGGTGAGCGGAACGCTCCTCTCGGAACCGACACCAGAATCAAATACGAAACCTTCAGACCTTGGTGGAGGATCTCTCTCCACAGCGTCAGACTCCACAGGGTGGTAAACACCTGCTAAATCGCTCCTACGCCTTCTCGAAGAAGGCTCTGGACTCTCGGGAGATAACCCCCAGATTCTCCTCGAACGTCGAGGCGCTTGATCAGCCACTTTTATAGATTTTATTAATTAGACTCAAAAAAGTGAAAAGCTAGGCAAGCTAGGAGCAAAGAGCACTCACTAAAATAGAAATCCCTGAGAAACAGCAAGCAAACAGCCTCCAAGTATTTCCGCTCCGGGTGATGAGGACCGGACACCAAAATACAGGAAAGCGAAGTATAGGGCCTTCCGAAAGCAGTCTGGGATGATTAGGGCCCAGAATAACTAGCGAAGGTATCAGAAACAGTTACGCCGACCTCCTAACAACAGCCTTTTCCGGCTCAAGCACCCAAGCTTCGCAAGGGCACCCCCCAGAAGTACTGCTGAAAGTGATGCGACGTCTGCCTCAGGTACCACGGGTATTCCCCCCCGCAGTCACCTGTGTGGAACCTAGGAACAACAACTATGGACACCAATCCGTATCGGAAGCTGGGCGGAACGGTCTTGAGGTTAGATTCAGCTAATCGGAGGGGGGGTATCCCTCTTCTTAACCTTCACTTCCCCTCGCGCTTGACTCTCGGATGAGAGCTTTCCTAGTCCACCTCACGGAGTTGGATTTCGCTCAATTAGTAAACTTCTATGTCTGTTTGAGCGGCCTTGGAGAGTTAACTCTCCTCTCTCCTATTCCAAGGCCCTACAACCTAGCTAGTTGGTGATTGACACTTAATAAAACTTGCTAGTTGATTTTAGATTAAATCGCTTATTTTAAGGGTTGTTGTATTAAGTCACAAGGATATGGAGATGAAACCAATGGTGTTTTGACGCAAAAGAAATTAATAAAAACTTAACTACATGCACATGCAGTTCTTTGTCTTTCGATGAAAAGTAATCTCTATACAGGTTCTACGAGACTAAAAATTGTATTTTTCTTTTCAGAAAGCAAACTCACACTCACAAAAACTAAGAAGCTAACTAAATGCTGAAATGCACCTAATGCAAATCACTACAAGCGTGTAAATCCTAAGATGCAAAAATCTCTTAAAACAGAGTGAAATTTCCCAAAAAGCTCCTTCAGTTTTAAATCTTCTTTGATGGCCCAAAAAGCTAGT